>JBBPCX010069657.1:0-11206 GCA_037974365.1 Hydrocynus forskahlii | reverse complement strand
GAGTGAGGAAATCTGTCTCTGAGCTGAAAGAGCGACTGGAGAAGTTCTGCAGAGAGGAGTTCAGTAAAATCTCTTCACAAGGTAAGAGGAGCCGTCCTGCTCCTGAATGGAGATCTTTACTCACACAGAAAGACTGAAAGTGAGAAAGACGTTCCTCCAAATTCCACAGAAATGATCGAATATGCTTTTGTTCCTCTGTTTATCTCTACTGGAAATCTCCCACCAATCCTTCACAAACTGACTACGGAGTGCAATTAAGATCCATATCCAGCATTTGATTCACTCTCTCTCTCTCTCTCTCTCTCTCTCTCTCTCTCTCTTACACAGACACACACAGACACACACACACAAAGGAATGCAAATAGACTGTAGTAGTTACTTTAAATATTTCTGTTTATTAATCTTGTTATTCGTATTAGTTTGTGTGTTTATTCATGGTAGTATCCCTTTGTCCTGGTCTCCTATCAAAATCTGCAGCCAGTTTCACTGATAACCTGATTGCATTTCCATGAGAAAGTGCAATTGCTATAAAACCAGTGTTCGGAGATGCCCAATCATTGATTTCATGACCAAAAAAATGTTTTTGTTTGAAAAAAAAAAAATCTGTTCACAAGGAAGTATTGATCTGGCGCCTTTTCTGATTCTCTTCTCTTCATTCATTCATGTTTAAACTTGTACCACAGAGGGAGCATTAACTTGTTGTCTATTAAGGCATTTATGGTTAAGGACAGCTCTCGCCCCAAAACGGGTGGGAAAAGCACGCGTAGTCGTGTTGACGGGTTGAATATTTTTAATTAAACCACAGCAAAAGTGACTCCCTTTTTTTAATAATTGACCCGAGCTCTACTGTCTTGAAGTCTGCTGTGTTTTTAGCTCTGCAAGACTGATTTGTTGCTCTGTGTTTTGTCGCTTTCCAGCCATTATGTCACAATAGTCCGAGACTCTCTCTCTCCATTTCACACTTTTAAGACAACTCGACACTGCTCTCTCTCTTCAATAATTAAGGAGAAGACTCAGCCACAGAAAACAAATTTTTAAATGATCAATACTTGGCCCCTGACCATTCATTCATTTTCTGAGCCTATCCTGTTTGCCCCCCGATCAAAAATCTGAATACACGTTTTAGTGTTGGACATTGCCACATTTTTATACGAGCTCGGATGATAAGCTGTGCCAAAAAAACGAGTGAAATAAAAAAAAACAACTAAATTTCTGCAAGAAACTGTGAAGTCTGATTGCGTGGTTGCTATAAAACCAGTGTTTGGGGGAAATGAGTGGGCAAAAGAATCAGAGAAATCTGAGAAAAATCTCTGTTCAGCACAAAACTTGCTAGCTAATTTAACATGTTACCCTGTCACACTTTACTGTCATACAGACATTTTTGCACCCATCAAAAAATGTTTATATGACTGACCTGAGAAAGCTCTAAGAGGAGAAGGGGCTCCAAAAAATGAGTGGAATAAAAGTAATAATAAAACTTAAGATGAACAATCGCACTTCAGAAATCATACTAAAAATGAAAAGAAAAGATAAAAAGAACAGTAGTGTAATTGCAAGCGTAGTCACACTAATAATAAATATAAAACTTATGAAGAACTATCACACTAATGAGCACCGTACTTCCATAGCACTCCTACAGCTTTTTTGCATCCACAGCCTAGCTGAGGAAATGAATGCTCCTCGTTTCACAACCCTAGTTGTTAATTACTGTAAACGTATTCCATCCTGGTAATTTCCTGAGTTATACTGGATCTTGTACAGTCAGATTGTTGAAGGTGAAAGGTGCTGTAACACAGTGTCAGATAAGAAGACAGAGGAGTCTGAGTGGATTTCTGTTTACTTACACAGATGTTACAGATTTTAAAATCTTTATTCATCAACATGTTTTCTGGGTCAGTCTAGCTGGTTTTACTGAATGGAGAGTTGAGTTCCTATTCTATTGCTAACTTAAATTACAGTACATTTGGCTTTTATCTAAAGTGACTAACAGTATGAAGACACATTCAAGGTTCAGGACAGTGTGAGAACCAGAGAATAGTTCTGAAGTGCTAAATCTTTATGTAGGGAGTTGTGCAAGAAGATAAATCATCGGGAGAGGAGATGCTCTCTGAACAGATGAGTCATTTGGAGGTTTTTTGAAGCTAGAGAAAGATGAGCCAGGACCTGGTTTACCTTGTGTGTAGGCAGAGCCAGACAATGTTCCTTGGAGGAGCAGAGGCAGCGATTAGAAACATAAGGCTAAATGATAGGATTGTGGTAGCTTGGTGCAGACCCAGATGTTACTCTGTAGGCAATAGTTGGGTAGCCAGTATAGGTCAATCAGCCGTGGGGTGACATGCAGCCTCTTGGGTTGGTTGAAAACCAGCTGAGCTGTTGTGTTCTGAACCAGCTGTAAAGGTCTTTCCATGCAAGCTGGAAGACGCACTAGGAGGACATTGCAGTATTCAAGAAGAGAGATAACCATGGCTTGTACCAGGAGTTGGGTAAAATACTGAGTCAGATATTTCCTGATGTTGTATAAGGCGAAGTGACAGGACTGAGAGACAGATGCTATGTGGTCAGAGAAAAATAGCTGGTCGTCAATCATAACACACAGGTTTGGACGGGGTGAGGAGTGAAGGGTCAAGTCTTATATTGATATTGTGATTGATAGAAGGTTTGGCTGGGATAGCCAGAAGTTTTGTCTCTGCAAGATTTAGCTGTAGGTAGTGATCCTTCATCCATGTGGATATGTCTGACAGACAGAGATGCCGTGCCGAGACAGTGTGGTCTTCTGGCTGGAAGAACAAGTACAGCTGTGTGTCATTGGCATAGAAATGATAGGAGAAGCCATGAATCGAATAATTGAGCCCAATGAGGTGGTATAAATTGCAAAGAGTAGGGGCCCCAGTACTGAGCTTTGAGGGACACCAGTGGTCTTAGTGGTCAGAGTTCAGTTTCATCATGAGTGAAATAACTTTGACAGGCCAGCACCACTTCAGAATTATTATCTTTACAGCCATATCATCTAGGAACCAGCTAAACAAATTTGCTACTCTACTATCTGTTTCTCTCCACATCTCAACTCCCTGGAGCTACACTGAGGATGCACGCAGGTTCTTCCTGTGAATGTCCTTCAGCAGGGGCTATATTCTATATTTTTTACATACATGGATTCTCACACATTCTATTCTGTTCTGTTCTATTCCATTCAATTCTGTTAATTATTTGGGGATGTTTGTATCTCCACAGCTGCAGCAGTTCAAATTTTATTCTCAGAGCCAAAGACCAGAGAGGACTTCCTGCACTGTAAGTGTAACACAACACACACACACTCGGCAAGACATTAGCCTGGTGGTTTGATGTGAACACATTTTGTAGATAAAAAAAACTATTCTTGTTTTTAGATTTCCGTCAGCTGACTCTGGATCCTGACACAGCACATCGTTCCCTCATTCTGTCTGAGAGGAACAGAGGGGTGATGTGGAGTAAAACAGACCAGAGTTACTCTGATCATCCAGAGAGATTTGACAGCTGGAAACAGGTGTTGTGTAAGGAGAGTGTGTGTGGACGCTGTTACTGGGAGGTTGAATGGAGCAGTGAGGGGTGTGTGTACATATCAGTCTCATATAAAGGGATCAGTAGGAAAGGGTGGGCAAATAATTGTGGATTTGGACACAACAATCAGTCCTGGAGTCTGGAGTGTTCTTTCCCTCTCTCTTTCTGGCACAGCAACATTAAAACTGAGATCTCAGGACCACCATCCTCCAGAATAGGAGTGTATGTGGATCACAGTGCAGGAACTCTGTCCTTCTACAGCGTCTCTGACAAGATGACCCTCCTCCACACAGTCCACATTGCGCTCACTCAGCCGCTCTATACTGGGTTTTATGTTTACAGAGGAACTGTGAGGTTATGTGATAAAAACTGAAATGTCTTTTTGGTCTGTCACTATTACACAGTTAGAATTTATTGCTTAATTTGGAATTATTGCTCTGTGGTGGGCTGGCGTGCCCCTTGACCACAGGATAGGCTCTGGGTACCCACAACCCTAGTGTGGATTACGTGGTTACAGAATGAATTTGTAAACATTTCATTATATAACAGAATAAGTTTTAGTATCTGGAGAGTGGCGAAGTAAGAGAATCGATAATCACACTAGTCAGTAATGACACTAACCAGCAAAAAATACTAACCAGCCCTGAAGTGGAAAAAAAAGGAAAAGGCTGCAGCAAGTGTTTTTTTTTTTTTGTTCTGAATTTCTGAAGTTTGCTCCAGCTGGTTCTAAATCTCACAGAATGATTGTAGCTTCTGCTTAACATTAATTCAATTGTACATAAGAAGTTGTTAAAATACATTGTCATGGGTGTGGGCTGTGGGCAGGCTAACTAGCAAATTGCTGGTTGCTATGCGTGATCCATTACTACTACTGCTACTGTTCTTAATAATAACTCTAATAATTATAATGTTAATGATTCCATTAAATGAATATTCATATTGTGCCATTAATACAATCCCAATAATTGTTTAATTACTGAACAAAATGTATTTATTTGTCATTTGCCCTTTTCAAAGACTTTCTATTTAGTGCTATAAAAACAAAACTGACTGACTCATGACAGACTGATGCTCCCCATTCTCCCCTAACAAATGAATCTCACTGTCACTGTGGAATTCATGTAGAAATTATGCATTTTGAGCTTTTCTGCTCTTATCAGATCCTTTCTATCATAGCTTTCATAATACTAAAGGCTACAATCACTAAAGAAAAACCCAAACTATTAATACACCTTTATTTCATTTTTTGGGTTTAACTTAAAAAATGAAATAAAACTATATCAAAACTATACTAAGCCTGCTTAATTTCATATTTATATTGTTGAATCTTTAGGTTCTTCATCCCTGCTGATCTCATATATTTAACCGACACAAACACTCTCTGAGATTGTTGGTTAGGTAGGAATTTATTGGTTATTAAAGTTGTACACAGTTATTATTTTACTCAACCGCAATACAATAAAAGAACACACATACAATGCATGTCAAATACTTTGTGTCCCTGATCTCTAAAAAAAAGTGAATTACAGAGCACCTGAGAGTGTGGAAAAAATTCTCATATTACATTTTAGAACAGATTTCCACCCTGCGCTGTACTTTTAAATTAATACAATGACAAATAAGCAGTCAAAGGAAAAAAAAAAACATTGTAATTAGAAAATGAGAATAAAATGTATTTTAAACTTGCAGTGGGCAAAAAGGGGTCAATTCATGCTGATAGTCTCATGCATGTTGAAACGTCGTAGTGACATTTTCAAGGTACTTCTTTCTGAAGGACAGTCAAGCACCCGAGTCGTTAATGAATGTGTATTTTGCAGTAAATACACGTCTCAAAAACCATGATGAACACTCTATTATAATAAAATGACTAACTCAATAGTTATTAGAATTCTGCTATATCATTTTAAGGCTCTGGATGAGTCCAGGTCTGGCCTGTCCACTCCGATTCTGTAGCCATCCATAATGTTCCCAGCAGTGTACTGATGACAGCAGACCAAGTTTAGTGGCAGTTCCGAGTGATTCATAGAGGGGTAGTGCTGTCTAGAGTTGACAAGACAATGAAAGAACTGTTTTAACCCTGAAGGAAACTAACCATGATCAGTCTACACACAGATTTTCACAGCACAATCATAACAGAGCTTCACATTCAATAGAGATATCATATTGCTATTGACGGACATGACTCAAAATCAGCAGAGAATGCTGGACAGAAAATTGCAGCTGAGAGTAAATTAATCTTATGGAATCTTTCAACAAATGCCCAGGATGAAAAGCCCTTCTTCGGGCGCACCTTCTAAATAGTTTTGTTGGCATGAAGTTGCTGTCTAATGAAGTTTTTGGAGATCGGGTGACCCAAAATGCTAACAATGGCCTTTTTTCAGGTAGTTAATAGTAAATGAGTAATGAGTGGACCATTTCAAACACAAGGGCGTTTGGCCTGTGTATCACTTCATATTAATACCCCTGTAAAACAGGAAGCCATGGTCGATTGCCTGAGAGTTCACTACGGAGTATCACTAGTATCACAATGGAGCTGACTGTGGGCAGGCACAATTACAAAATAAAGCTGGTCTGTCCTAATAATGACCGTTCACACGTAGCCCTTTCATGCGCACACTAAATAAATATGATTTGAAATTACTGATGCAGTATAAATGTAAATATTTTGGCAAAAAAGTTGCTTAACGTTTAATTCAACTGTACAAGAGAAGTTGTTAAAATATATTATGAGTGTGGGCTGTGGGCAGGCTGGCTAGCAAATTGCTGGTTGCTATGCGTGATCCATTACTACTACTACTACTACTACTGTTCCCAATAATAACTAATAATTATAATATTAATGAGTCCATTAAATGAATATACATATTGTACAGTTAATTCAATCCCAATAATTGTTTAATTACTGAACAAAATTTCAAATTATTTTATTGTCATTTGCCCTTTTCAAAGACTTTCTATTTAGTGCCATAAAAACAAAACTGACTGACTCATGACAGACTGATGCTCCTCATTCTCCCCTATCAGCATAAGAACATGTGGAGAACATTTGTAATGAATCTCACTGTCACTGTGGAGTTTATGTAGAAATTATGCATTTAGAGCTCCATTGTGACACAAAAAGTTGCTGCAGGCTAATCCTTCATGTCGACGTTAATAATTTCCTCATTCCTTTTGTCTATCTGTTTGATAACTAATCGGTCATTTTCTCACTAACCCTGACCCGTCTTTCCCTCCCCTTGCCCCCTCACCGCTCTCCGAGGGAAAGACGTTCCTCAGTTGTTCGATGACCTGCTGCAGGTCAGCGGTGTGGCTCTGGTTGTCCTGCTGGACACACACGCCTGCACAGAAACAAAAACATAAACATAAAGAGCAGCCTGTTTAATTTGCTTGCCCTCAAAGTAAGAAAAATGAGAGGGTATTTCGCGACCAAGGACCTAATACTAGAGGAGGAGGAAATCTTTTTAGCAAGACATATAAAAGGTGACCTAGCAAACGGAGCACATAAACAGTTCCTTAGGAAGCACAGAGGTCCTTTGGCAAACACTTAATACTATTGCTTTAAGCAAATCTCTAACTCTTAAGGATGAGATATCATGAGCTTCACAAATGCTTTTTAATATCATAGATTTCTTGCTTAGAAAGGCTCTTTTTTCTCCTAGTGTCCAGTGCAGGTAACTGTTCACCAATGCTGATGTGAATTTAGCTGAAAAACCAAACTACTTTAAGTAGGAATGATAAAACATGCGGCTAGAACATCTGAGTCTGAGGCTAGGTACAGTACCTGCTGGTTCAAAGCTGGGCAGGTATGGTGGGCGGGGCCCAGGTGAGCATGTAGAAATAGAACTTCCTGCAGAAAGGCTGTTCTCAGAGTCATCCCTGGTCTGAAAGAGGCATGATGCAATACAGGTGGCAATTTCAGGAAATTCCATCTTTTTTTTTTTCTGAATAGCTCCCGACCTAAAATATGATCGGCTGAGCCACATTTCAAAGATGTCTGTTTTTAATCTATATAAATAATTAATATATGTTTTTCTTAATGTTCTGTCACAGTTTTGTATTGTTTTTGCTCTCAAAACCTGTAAACACATGGCCATGTTTTTAAAATTGTTTGTGTGATTAATTAATTAATTAATTATTTACATTTTCCTATTCAGTGTAAACTTGATTCCAAAAGAGTATGTCCAGGTGCAGCTTACCTGTAACAGTACAGTTCTGAGTTGCTGTATTTGGGTCTCCAGATGCTCTTTGTGTTCCTCTAGAATGACCATACGCCTCTCCAGTTCCACTTGTAATGCTGACTTCTTATGTCCAGCTGACCCCGGTGACTCCTGGGATTCAGCCTCTGACTGCTGCCACTGCAGCCTCTTATACTCCCCCTGCAGGAGCCTGCAGGAACAACATTACACACACAGCCGAGTCTCAGTCTCAGTCTAGGAGTCTTGAGGGTTACTAATAGGTCATAAGAAAGTAGTCAAATATACATAAAATCATTATCATGAAACACACAACTGCCAGAGTGTTCTCATTCTACTTGTTTGTGGTTTTTTTTGTGGCACATGTGTAACGTTTAGGGAGTTGTATATACATTAAAAATAATTGAAATGTAATTGTTCTTACTGACTGCACTGTGTTGTCTCGTTCAAGAACCAGTTTGAGCTGATATGTGGAATAAGATTAAGATAATGATTTTTTATAAAGAGCTTTTCACGGTGACAAAGTGCTATACAACAAATGATGAAAAAATATAAAATAACAAAAACAGAAAGTAATCAGAAGCCTGATTAAACAAAAACATTTTAACCTGTATTTTAAATGAATCTGCAGAATCTGCCAGCCGTAATTGCTGCAGGAGATCATTCCAAAACCTCAGAGCCACAAACTGAAAATCTCTCTCCCCCCTAGTCTTTAACGTTTACACGGCATCACTAACAAACTTTGAAAGCCTAAGATCGAAGAGTCTGAGATGGAAGAGAGAATAAACTGCTGATTTCATGAAATCCTTAGAACGGAATAAAGAAATGAACTTCAGTCTGTCCCTTTTTATCTGAAAGGCCAGAACAACTTTTCATCGTTTCTCCACATCTCTTTAAAGGGTGGGGCTACACTGAATGGACTAAATGGGCAGTCGTATGTAAATGTGTACGAGTGTGACGTCACAACCATGAGGAATTCAAAAGGGGTTCTTTTTTCATCTTAGTTTCCATGTGTGGACTTTATGGACCACGAGGAGTGAACAGTACACTTAGAAACAGTAAATGAAGTGGTGTACCAATAACCCCCAACCTCCAAAATAAAAATTAGGAAAACGGATTTTTGTATGAAACGAGCCTTTTAGACATTAAACCTACAGTATACTGCACAGATATTGGAACATGACAGAACACTGAGAAAGGTCCTGTACTTGTTTTGCAGCTCCAGGTCGCTGATGGTCCGCTGTAGCTGTCCTCGACTCTGCTGCCGTGGGCCGTTGCCTGAGAGGTCCTGTTTGATTGGCTGCTTCACACTGGTGTGGCGGTTGTGCAGGTATGTACAGGATGGCGCATCCATGCAGATGTTGGTGTATTCGGGCTCTCGGCGTGGGGAGACTGACCAGTCCGTGCAGATGTTGCTGTATTCAGCCTGCGTGGTTAGTGCAGCTGGCCGCTCTGTGCAGGTGTGATTGTATTTGAGCGGGTGAGGACAGGGCAGAGACTCCGACTCAAGAATTGGACTGTAATAACGAAGAGGGTACTGCTCCTCATCGCTATGGTAACCACAAGAAATCACACACACACACACACACACACACACACACACACACACCATGGCATCATGTGTAAATTCATGACAATTCCAAGAAAAAAAAAAAATTGCAACATTAAATTTTTTAAAATACACAATATAAGTACGTGGACACATGACCATCACATCTATATGAACTTGGACATTCCACTCAGAACCACAAGGTAATCAAAGACAACAAAGACTTTATCTACTGAGGAGGATCAGGTCTTTCAGTGTTTGTAGGGCAGTGCTGACCATGTTCTATCAATGGGACAGTGAGGTGAAGGCAGCTGATGCCAACAGGCTGGACAAGCTGATCAGAAAGGCTGTTTCTGTCCTGGGCGTCAAAGTGGAGACCCTGTAGGAGGGGTCTGAGAAGAGAATGCTGAAGAAGCTTCTCAGTATCATGGACAACCCCTCCCACCCCACACACGCCTCCTTGATGGACCATCGAAGGCACGCAGCAAAAGACTCATTCCTTCTAAATGCAGATACGAACGCTACCTGCTGATCTTTTTCAGTCTTTTTCATGTCATTCTGTTCCAAGTAGGATTTGTGCAATACAACCCTACTGTTAATCTGTACTGCCTGGCCAGTCAGTGGGTGGAACAAATGCTGATCTACTCAAGACAGCCAATCATCTTGAGTAGATCAACATTTGTTCTGCCCTCTGTTTGATGGGCCAGACTGACAGATGACATTAATTCATAGTGAAATAATTATATATTGCACATTTAATTAATTAATAATGTTTTATTTCCAATTTTAAATAATTAATGACACATTTAAGGAATTATGTTATTTCCCATTTTAAATAATTAAAGCCACATTTAATTAATGACTTTTTTATTTCCCATTTTAAATATTTAATGACACATTTAAGTAATTATTTATCGTTATATTTCCCATTTTAAACAATTAATGACACCTTTAATTATTTAATTATTGACGTTTTTATATATTTAATATTGGCTCTTCTAGCCCTCCATACAAAACAGGCCTCGCAATGGTCCACCAAAGAAGTTGAGTGCTTGTGCTCAGCATCCTATCCAGAGGTTGTCTTTTGAAAATAGACGTTTGAGTGCTGCCAGCATTGCTGCAGAGGTTGAAGGGGTGGGGAGTCAGCCTGTCAGTGCTCAGACCATATGCCGCACTCTGCATCAAACTGGTCTGCATGGCTGTCGCCCCAGAAGGAAGCCTCTTCTAAAGATGATGCGCAGGAAAGCCCACAAACAGTTTGCTGGAGACTAGCAGACTAAGGACCTGGATTACTGGAACCATGTCCTGTGGTCTGATGAGACCAAGATGAACTCATTTGGTTCAGATGGGCTGGATGAGTGCTGCCGGCACTGGGGAGCTACAGTTCATTGAGGGAACCATGAATGCCACATGTACCATGACATACTGAAGCAGAACATGATTCACTTCCTTCGGAAACTGGGCAAACTGGCCAACATGATAACGACCTCAGACACACCTCCAAGAAGGTGCTGGACCTGCCAAGCATGTTTCCAGACCTAAACCCTATTGAGCATCTGTGGGGCATTCTCAAACGGAAGGTGGAGGAGCGCAAGGTCTCTAACACCCACCAGCTCCGTGATGTCACAAATCTAAATGACGGACAATACCGGGTTAACGATTCAGTATTTCTACCATATTTTGAACAAAAAAAAGTGATAACTTCCCTTATTGTGTCACACCTTATTAATGAACATGCTGGAGTAGTGTGTGTGTGTGTGTGTGTGTGTGTGTGATACTCACAGGCTGTGGTTGAAGAAGGAGCAATTCTGGTTGTCTATTTCAACAATTCTACTGGAAAAAAAGAAACACATAAGGGGTGACATGTATTTACTGACATGTATTTACTGAATTAATTAATTTATATATATATATATATATATATATG
>JBBPCX010069656.1:0-10000 GCA_037974365.1 Hydrocynus forskahlii | reverse complement strand
TGGCACCACTGAGGTACCCTTGAGCAAGGTATCGTCCCCACAGTCACAGAACAATTTCACACTGTACTCACTGTGTGACTACAAGGTGCCACTTTACTTTACAGGGGTCAAAGGGACTTCTGACCGTGTTCATGTATAATAAGATGAAATAAAATGAGCAAATTGAGCAACAGTCAAGTACTTTTGTGTTCGTCTCTACCTTAACGACATCCTCCTTCTTCTCGGCTTTCATCGTCTCCACCTCATCACCGATCAGACCGGGTTCGGGCCCCGACTGTGAAGGTGCAGGAGAGACAGGGTGAGAAAATTCATTTTTGAAATGTTGACCATAAACCAGGTTGTCCGTATCAGGCGAAGTGCAAGACCTCAAAGTAAGACTCCGCCTTGGGACGCTTCTTCTCCGCCACATACAAGAGGTGAGTTTCAGAGTGGGACCAGACCAGGCAGCCAAACTGATCTACAAACAGGAAAACAGTAAACAGTAAATACATTTAAAAACAACAAACACAGTGGGTTCTCACACAGCTAAAAATGTTGAATAACAACTATCAAAATAGGTCCTGACGTTGTTTTCTGAACAGAAAAAAATACATTTCTGGCTGTTATGCAAGTGATACATTTATATCATATAATACATACAATATACATACATTTTAGCGGATTATATACACTTATTTGAGCTCAAAGATGATGTGAAGGATAAGTTTTTCAAGCGGATTCAAGTCAAAGTGGTCTGGAGACATGAGCCAGAGAGCTATTAATCAAAACTGTAAAGCAATTACCATCTTCATAAACTTTTCCATGCTTCTTCAGCGCCGTGAGGTTGAGGCTTTTTATCTTGCTGTTCTTATGCCAGATCTTCAGTCCACCACGGTGTCGGAAAATAATTTAGAAGAACACACAAAGCAGCGGAAGGAAAGTACAGGCCAAAAAGGAATATGAAAAAAAGAAGCAAGAGAGTATAGATAAACACATAAGAAAACATACATGATGTCCAAACCTTCTACTCAGAATAACGACAATGAAAAGATGAATTTATGCTTATAGGACAGGCTTTAAAACACACACATAAAATCAGCCAGGGCGGTGTGTCCATTAGGGTGTTTTCACATACAGTCCTCTTTACAGGAACCAAACTCAGTCCTCTAGAAGGGGTCCAGAAAGTGGTGCCAGCAGGAAGAGAACTCGGTTCTTTAATGTTCACAGTGTGAGTTCATTTGAAAGGAACTCGGTTCTCTTTCTGCTCCACCTCAGCTCAGACGGGTCTCAGTACCGTTTTCCGCTGTCTCTTCACGTTCCTCGTTACTGGGAATGTTTTTCTCCAAAAGAGAAGACGGCTAAAAGCTCTTCCAAACTTCTACATTTTCCACAAAGATCTCCGCTACTGTTGTTCTTCACTGGAACTGATGGAGAGCAAGAATGATGAGAGTCTGTGCAACTTGACAAGAATCTCTAGGTCCCATTTATTTATTTATTTAGTTTGTTTGTTGGTTTGTTTATTGATTTGTTTACTTGGTTCTTAATTATTTTAATTATTTTCATTTATTCATTTGTATTTATTAGTTTATTTCTTCATTGTCTGTTGTCTGTTTCCCGGCGCCGTACCACGTGATCTACCCACAGCAAGCCTAGAGGGCGAAAACTGTCCAGGCGATTCCGGAGCATTTTGCGTTCATAACGCGCGAGTTTAACAAACGATGCCACTGATTTAAAGCGAACCGGACTGAGACCGCCTCCCGATGTGTCTCAGTTCGGTTCATTTCAGAGGGTCTGAGTTCGCTTGGCGTGTTCACATATCCACAAAAAATGCAGACTAATCTATCTGAGTTCGCTTCAAAGGCTGAAACGGACCAAGTGCGGAAACACCCTTAAGAGTCCAACACTGGTGGTAACTTCATGGCGACTCACCTCCAGAAACTGTTTCTCCTCTCCTTTGATAGTGCACGCCCTCACAACAGCCTTCATCTCTCCAGACGGGGAGTCCTGGCTCAGCAACCTGCACACAGCGGTCACACCACCAGAACCCGTCAGTAACACGGAACCCAAACTCAGTATCATCCGTAGTTTCATTTTATTTTGTAATTTTGTAACTTCTGATGTGAAAAAGACATAACACAATCATCAACTGATGTAATTTAAAAAATAATAGATTAAGACCTAATTAACAGCTATCAAATTTAAGAATTCACAAAGAATCTCCACTACTCAGATTATTATATTTGTTCTGTTTAAAACTCTTTGTCAGCTGAAAGCTATAATTCACAGTATCCACGATAATGATGACAACGATAGTAATGATAAAAATAATAATGACATACTATTACTACAAACAATAAAAAATACTAAACTACTATTGAAAATAATAATAATGAAAAGACAAAAATGAAGCAAGTTATAAAATATCACTATTCATCATTGTGCCAATTTTTGCTTTTAGAATATGGCTTACGCATTTGAACCACTTCCACGATGCTTTAGAGATGCTGGTAAAGATCATTTCTGGACGAGGAGAGAAGGATTTGAGTAAAGTTGGAATGTGGTGGAAATAATACACAATTTGCACATTGTGACTTTAAAAATAGACAGATAAGACAACAGGTAACACCTACTCTCCCTTGATTTCTGTGCAGTTCCCAGAGGGTCCGGAGTAGACTATCGATTTGTCATCATGAAACACAATGTACTGCCGGCAGAATTTAACATTTTCATTCCTCTCCAGATCCCGCTGAGTCCACTCTGAAAGATAAAAAGGCATAACTTGTAAAATTTAGTCCATTCTCAGTTAATGTCATGAAGACCTCAGGGCACATTTCGTGCTTTAACTACTTCGCGAACATTAAGAAATAATTATTAAGACAACTTCATGAAAAAATAAATAATAATACATTTTATTTATAAGCGCCTTTCACAACTCTCAAGGTCACTTTACAAAAGTTATACAGAAATAAAAATGAAAGTATAGGTCAATTAAATTAAGAAGAGTTTTAAATCCTTTATGAGAGTAAATTCTATTACAAAGAAATGTTTTAAGTCCTTTTTTAAAGCAGACAGTGGATTGTGTTCTCCTCGGATGTTCGAACCCATGACCTCTTGGTCCAGAGCCAAGTATCCTACCCACTAGGCCACACCCACACCTTCCACTCTTCTTGGCAGACTTTCCACAAGATTTTGGAGTTTCTGTGAGAATTTGTGTCCATTCATTCTGTAGAGCGTTTATGAGGTCAGACACTGATGTTGGACGAGAAGGTCTGGATCACAATCTCTGTTCCAGTTCATCCCAAAGGTGCTGGATGGGGTTGAGGTCAGGACTCTGTGTGGGCCAGTCAAGTTCTTCCACACCGAGCTCCTCCAGCCACGTCTTTATGGAGCTCGCTTTGTACACCGGGACACAGTCATGCTGGAAAGTCGTGCTCCATAAAGTTGGAAGCATGGCGTTGTCTTGGGCTCCTGAAGCATTAAGACTGTCCTTCACTGGAAGGAAGGGGAAGGAAGGGGCCCATATAGTGTAGGTATGTGACATTTCAGATGGTGGGCAATCCTATCTTTTGTCTGAAGTTGTCCAGGCTGCTGATAAGTTCTGATGTGTGAAATGGCCCCTCTGGGTCTGTGATGTTCACAGTTCAGCCTCACCTGTGGAGATGTTGCTGTACTGCCCACCATACTGAGATGTTATCACTGGCCCCAGGTCAGCCCGGCTGAGGGACGGGGACTGGCTCTGCTCCTGGTAAAGCTTAGCAATCTCATCTGGGCTGGTCAGGACCTGATCACACACACGGGAAAAAAACACACACGGCAATTCAGGGAAACAGTTTTGCACGGAGTCCGAATGTGCCCTGTCCTGCTCCTCAGCTCTGGACACTTGTTGACAATTCCGTCTCACAGACTCAGCATACAGGGTGCCTGCTGCTTCTTGCTCGTAAGTTCTTACCAGGTTTAAATATCTATCGTTATGTGCATTAGTTTGCTATGACGTGCAATATTGTGCACTGATCTTATCGGGTGTCAAGACATTATCATTGTGTGCAATATCTTGTGCAATAGTCTTACATGTGACTATTACTACTCATGTCAACATGACTTATACTACTAAGTGCAATACCGTACTCCAAACTACCATTTGTGTTGTTAGACTTCACTTAACTGTGTTATGTATATATTGTACTTCTACCCAGCATTTCTATATATAATATAATATAATGTATTTCAAATTGATGTTTTTTCTACAGATTTTTATTTAGACTCTATGGGTCGGTTTCCCAGACAGGGATTAAGCCTACTCTTGGACTACCCTTTCCTTTTCAAAGGAAAATCTCTATTCACAGCACCTCATAATCCAGGACTAGGCTTAATCCATGTTCGGGAAACCAACCCTATATGTTTTATTGTTCTCGTCTCTGTGTCTGTGCAGTCACATACAGAGCAATGTCCTCCAGGATCAACAAAGCTTTCGGATTCTAATTCTGATACTGATTTCTGATTTCGATTGTGGTTCTGATTCAGGGAAGCTAACAGCCATCTGGCTAAAAAAGAGGTGAAGATTAAAACCTGTGCACACCTCCATCCACCACACATCTAACACAAACTCACTTTATTTATCTCTAAACTCAGCACCTCTATCAGCCCTCCACTGACCCCCGGTCAGCCTCAAACATGTAGCTTTAGCCACTTAGCATCACAGTGAAGGAGGAAGTGTCCAGATCAACATTAAGCTGCACTTTCTCTCATTCACTGCTTTAAATTACCTTCAGATCCGCGCTGCCTCCGAGATCCATCCCTGCTCTATCCGAAGCCCTGGTTCTCGTGGGTGTCTGTCTGTAAATGTTTCCTCGAAGTTTTTGTAAAAGCAGTGAGTTTCGTTTCTTCTCTGTGATTTTAAGATAAGAGGTTAGCCAACTTGCTAACAACCTTCCAGACAGTTTCTCTCCCCAAAACATAAACGTGTGAGGCACTACAGTAACCTGAGAGAATGACACCGTTATGAGGAAACCTAAAAGAGACAGTAGTGCTGTAACATTAAGGTAATGTTAAAGTAACAGTGCTGTAAACAGATGTTTTCTGACAGAAAACAAAACAACTCTGTCACGTTCAGGCTGTGGCTCCTGCGCATGCGCACTCCCTGCCCTCTGTCACCGTTCAGCTCCTGATCCAGGATCAGCCTGCAGGACACTGAGGGAGAGAACAGAGAAGGATTGATTACTCTAATGAAAATCAACTGAAGTTGGAATAAGATTTGGAAAAAAAAAAAAAAAAAAAAAAAAAACCTATCAAAACACACTCTAACAGTAAAGTATGAGATATATAGTATAAGAATATAGTTTAAGTATAATATAGTTTAAGTATAATCTTTAATGAGATGGGGCGGCTGGTGGTCTGGTTAAAGAGTTGCCCCTGCGATCAGAAGGGCATGGGTTCGAATCCCAGGACTGCGAGTGGCACCACTGAGATACCCTTGAGCAAGGTACTGTCCCCACACGCTGCTCCCAGGGCGGCCCCCTCTTGGTGAATGGATTAAAAGGGTTAAATGCAGAGAGAGATTTTCCCACTGTGTGCGGTGGAGTGTTCAGGTGTGACTATGAGGGGCCGCTTTACATGTTGCATTATTTCTTATGCTTGCATCACACGATTGCTTTGTGACGGGCCCAAGCAAAAAGAGTGAATGATGTATTTGATCAACTGAGTAAAGAATATTTTGAACATTTATTGTTGCCTTGTCTCCTCACTTCAACTGCCCGAAAGATTCTTCAGAAATGTAATCACTGAACTCTAGTAGAAAGCTTTGCAAGGATTTTTGAACCACCAGTTTCCTGAGGGATTCTTCTAGGAAACTGTGATGGAATCTCAAAAGAATTTCCATTACAGCGCAGCAGGATTCGTCCAGGAATCCGCAGGAGAACAGCTCTGAAAATCCTGTCGGGTTGCACTTTTGCGGAAATGTCTCTCGCACGTTTGCCTGCAGGAACTACCTTCACCTTTTCAGCAGGAATCCTGTGGGACCGGTCCATCAGGAAGTAGCCTATCAGGGTGATGTGCCCCATGTAAAACAGTAAACATATACATTTATAACACAAAACATTTCAACCACAGCAACCCATACGCATGTTTCAGAAAAATGACTGAAGGAAAAATGTCTATATTACCTTGAAATACAATCATTAACATGCTTCAGAAATATTATTTTTGCACCAAAGTATGAATTCATTCAACATTTCATGCTCTGAACATCATTTTTGTGATTTTGTTGATTATGAAAAAATGTAGTTTTATTGTGTCCCATAACAGAACAGAACAGAATAGAATAGAATAGAATGGAATAGTCTTTATTGTCACGGTTACAGGAACAATGAAAAACAGTTTGTTAGCTCTTCGTGGCAACATAATAATTAAGAAAATAAATAAATAGAAGACTTTCAATGTAAATGTGAAATGTAAAATGTAAACAATACACAGAGGAAAGGAAAAGAAAACAACAACAACAACAACAACAACAAAAAATAAATACCTGAACATAATCAACCCTGTAAATAATGGGAATATTCCACATCCTGAGCGGAACATTCATCAGTGGGAGTTCCTGAAGATCATGTGTACAAAGTTTTCCTGTTATTATTCTTTGTTCATTTTTAATGCTATTGTGACATTATTGAATTTTCCACGTGCGGCCACCTACAGCCTACATTGTTTTTTCATCCACAGACTCTCACATGAACTAATTTGTTATTCCCCTTTTCAGGTTTTTCTAACAGGAACTTTTGAGAGAGGGCTTAGAAAGTTGTTCTCAACATCCAGGGGCCCTATGTACGCAGTACTTCTTTAAAAAGTTTCATTTTGGACGATTTCTACGTCAATCAAGTTTTACTGAGATACTTTTACTCAGTTACACTCCCAAACAAAAAATAAATAAATAAAAACATATATATGTATATATATGTATATATATATTTATTTATGTTTATATATATTTATATATATATATATATATATATATATGCCTCTTATACTTGTATACTCTGTATACTTGTATACTTCACAGTCCATAATTGTTTTTTATTCACATCAGTACAAAATTTGTCTGTTTGCAAAGATCAGTACCACGTATTAGTGGGTGCAGCACACACAAAAAGATTCACCAGTCTGTGTTCGGCTCAGTGTGATCAGTAACTTCCACCGGGATCAATAAAGTTTTCTGATTCTGATTAAATCTAAATTAACTTTAATATTTTTATTTTTATTTTTATTTTTTTTAAGAACTAGGACACACAGCTTCAAGCCCTTCAAACACTGCTCGTCTTCAACCTCTGGTGTCGCGTCTGGAAATAAAGAAAAATCTGAAATAAAATGGAATCCGGCATCTGCGCCTCCTTCCCTTGGCATGACATGACACCTGCTGTTAAGATGTTAAAATGTTTTAGTGTGCACATTTGAAAAACAAATATAGGGTTATTTAATGCAGGAGAGGGGGAAAAAAAAATACTAAAATGAAAGAATTAGCTATTATTTCACTGTATTACTTCATTTTATTACACTTACTATTATAATGCATATATAGTGAAGGTGCATTTTAGTCTTGTGGGTGGCATATGCCAAGATCGTGTAACTGTAAGTATGGTTTATGGTTATCCTGCACAGTTAAACGCACTGAAGACATTAAGGGAACCCCTGTGACAGTGTTTGCAGCCTAAAAGGTCTCTCTTCGCATTCTTAAGTCTATTGTATTATAACTCTTATATTATAGACAACATTGTAGTGAGGCTATAACTATATATTTTTTATTGTAGCAACTGTAATATTGTATAATAGCATACATGTGTTATATTTCTATTAGAATTCTGTATCCCATACTGTATTGTTATAGTCTCCCTGTTGTAACCCTAACCCCCATAGTATTTTATTTGGGTAGATAAAGTATCTGTATATCTATAAAGTGTTATATGTTGCACCTACGGTCCAGGAGGACGATATTTCACCGTGTACTTACTTGAACTCTGCCCACATACTGAAATACTTGTACAAATCGCTACATTCGCACATGAAAATCACTACATGTGGCTCATTTGTACGATTAAACCTGCTTGCATTGGTACTCTCAGTACATCTGCACCGTTTTTCCTCTTCTCTCCGTAGTCTTTAGTCGTTAGTCTATTGTATTATAACTATACTGTTATATTGTATACAACACTGTAGTGTGGTTATAATTATATATTTTTTCTAATTGTGGCCATACACACACACACACACACACACATATATATATATATATATACAGTTGTGCTCGTAAGTTTACACACCCCGGCAGAATTTCTGATTTCTTAACCATTTTTCAGAGAATATGAATAATAACACAAAAACTTTTCTTTCACTCGTGGTAAATGGTTGGCTGAAGCCATTTATTGTCAAACAACTGTGTTTACTCTTATAAATCATAATCACAACACAAACTACCCAAATGACCCTGTTCAAAAGTTTACACACCCTGGTGACTTGGCCTGATAACATGCTCACAACTCGACACAGACGGGTTTGAGTGGCTATTAAAGGTGATGGTCTTCACCTGGGATCTGTTTGATTGTAATTAGTGGGTGTGTATAAAAGGTCAGTGAGTTTCTGGACTCCTGACACACCTTTGCAGCTTTCGTCCAGTGCTGCACTGACATTTTTTGGATTCTAAGTCGTGGGGAAAGCAAAAGAATTGTCAAAGGATCTGCGGGAAAAGGTTAAACTCTATAAAACAGGAAAGGGATACGAGAAAATATCAAAGGAATTGAGAATGCCAATGTTCAAACTCTAATTAAGAAGTGGAAAATTAGGGGTTCTGCTGAAACCAAACCACGGTTGGGTAGACCAACTAAAATTTCAGCCACAACTACCAGGAAAATTGTTCGGGATGCAAAGAAAAAACCATAAATAACTTCAGGTGAAATACAGGACTCTCTGAAATCAGGTGGTGTGGCTGTTTCAAGATGACCGGGAGGGGCGTGGCTAACGGCAATACGCGCCGGTGTCCCTCTCGATATCGTGCTCTCGGGGGGGTGGGGGGGCTGATGGGATTCCGCACCGGCCCAAATTCACCTGATGGACCCAAATTTACCATCTATCCACCGGGCAAATGCCCGGTATGCCCGATGGCCAGTCCAGCACTGCTGCTGGTCGAGTTGCCAGAAGAAAGCCGTTACGACACAAATGCTACAAAGTATCCCGCTAACAATAAGCAGCACAGAGACACGCCTCAAACCTTCTGGCACAAAGTCATGTGGAGTGATGAGACTACAATTGAACTTTTTGGCCACAACCATAAATGCTACATTTGGAGAGGAGGGACACCATTCCTACTGTGAAACACGGTGGTGGATCGCTGATGTTTCGGGGGTGCGTGAGCTACAAAGGCTCAGGAAATTTAGTCAGAATTGATGGCAAGATGAATGGTAGTAAGTTATCAAAAATTACTCATCAGCCCGGAAGCTGTGCATGGGACGTACTTGGACATTCCAACATGACAATGATCCAAAACACAAGGACAAGTCGACCTGTCACTGGCTACGGCAAAATAAAGTGAAGGTTCTGGAGTGGCCTTCTCAGTCTCCTGACCTCAATATCGCTGAGCCTCTCTGGGGAGACCTCAAACATGCAGTTCATGCAAGACAGACCAAGAATTTACAGGAACTGGAGCTTTCAGCCAGGAAGACTGGGCAGCTCCACCGTCTGAGAAGATAAAGAGCCTCATCCACTACTACCACAAAACACTTCAAGCTGTCACTGATGTTAAAGGGGGCAATAAACAGTACTACAAACTGGGTGTGTAAACGTTTGATCAGGGTCATTTGGGTAGTTTGTGCTGTGATTATGATTTATAAGAGTAAACACAGTTGTTTGACAATAAATGGCTTCAGCCAACCCCTAACCACGAGTGAAAGAAAAGTTTATGTGTTATCATTCATATTCTCTGAAAAATGGTTAAGAAATCATAAATTCTGCCAGGGTGTGTAAACTTACGAGCACAACTGTA
>JBBPCX010069654.1:0-11210 GCA_037974365.1 Hydrocynus forskahlii | reverse complement strand
ATATATATATTTTTTTTTTTTTTTTTTTTTTTAAACACATGTCTATGCTTATCAATACATATGCCTGTTTGTTAATTGTAACAAAACCTATTTTATTATTATTATTATTATTATTATTATTATTATTATTATTGCAGGTTTGCCCAGATTTTACAGACTTTACATTTTCATTTTTTCCTTTCTCATTCTCAAAATCACCCTTACAATGACATTAATAATTTATAATTAACCCCCTTGTTAAATAAACAAACTATAATTTAATTTATAACCATCAGAACCCCCCAGACAGACTGATTTGGCTTGGAGCAAAATTTCCCATTTCTCTTAGATCATTTCAAGCACTCCTGCTCTGATTTCAGGCATCTCTGTTCTTTTAGTTTCGTTGTGAAAAGTGGTGCAGTTTGTTGGCTTTGAGGTTATTTATTTATCTATTTGTTTGTTTGTTTGTTTATATGTCCATTTACCGCCCCTGTCCTGCTCACAAAGTGATTTACTTTAGGGTTGCAAACTTTGTGGTCTGTAATGAAAGTTGAAGCTATTTTCCCCATAAAAATGAATTCAACTTCCAATTTACAATCTACAAAAACTCAGAATGATTGGACTTATTTGGGCGAGATCTAATTGTTCATCTGCATATTAAGGCTGTTGCAGCTGAAGGACTAGGACTGTCATCTGATAAGAATTTGTTCATTTCTGAAAGGTCTATGTCGTTTGAAGAGTGTGTGCATTTCCTTTTATAAAGGTTGTAAAATGCTTGTGTTGTGTGTGTGTGTGTGTATGTGTGTGTGTGTGTGTGTGTGTGTGTTGGGACTCTTCAGACACTGAAATATTCTCCAATAAGTGTGAGAGTGAGCTGGGTGAGGTGAGGAAGTCCTCCGACAGTGACCGGAAGTCTCCAGAGCATGAGGAGCAGCCGAAAAAGAAGCACCGGCGCAACCGCACAACCTTCACCACCTACCAGCTCCATGAGCTGGAGCGAGCCTTCGAGAAGTCCCACTACCCCGACGTCTACAGCCGCGAGGAGCTGGCCATGAAGGTCAACCTGCCCGAGGTTCGAGTACAGGTGGGTCTTTATCTTATTTTTGGTTTATTACTCATTTTTTACACACAGTGTTTAATACAGGGGTTGGTGGAAAAACCATGTGCAATAACCACCGTTTTTCCGCCAACCCCATGCAATAATATCAACATTGTCTACAAGTGCAATACAGTAAAACCCCACTTCAAGGTGAATCAGCAGTCACGGTTTCAGTCGGGTTCAGCTTTTTTTGTGGCAGTATATACATTTTCATACATTTAAGTGCAAAATTATTAAGAAAAATTTAATTTACTAATTTTGTAACAAATATTAATGTAAATTCAGCCACATATTCATATTTGTTATGGTTATTCACTTCAAATATGTCACCAGCATGACACAGTAACCTAATGTTATAGAGTCACAGTTCTGATATAAGCCTCTAAAACCCGTGTTGTCCTCCAGGTGTGGTTCCAGAACCGCCGGGCCAAGTGGAGGCGTCAGGAGAAAATGGACTCCAGCTCTGTGAAGCTCCACGACTCTCCCATGCTGTCGTTCAACCGGTCGCCCATGCACTCCAGTGTGGGGCCCATGAGCAACACTCTGCCCCTGGACCCCTGGCTGACCTCCCCTCTGACCAGCACCACGCCCGTGCACAGTATTCCAGGCTTTATGGGGCCCTCGCAGGGCCTGCAGGCGGGATATCCCAGCCACGGCTTCATCAACACCCCTCAGCCAATGGGCCAGAGCATGCAACCCATGGCCCCGCCCCCCTACCAGTGCCCGGCGGCTTTTACCGACAAATACCCGCTGGAAGACGCCAACCAGCGCAGCTCCAGCATCGCCTCGCTGAGGATGAAAGCCAAGGAACACATTCAGTCCATGGATAAGACATGGCAACCCATGTGACAGTCGTGGCAGCCCTGGCCAAACTGACTTCAGGATTTGGACATGAGGGCGGGGCACGTAAATAAGAACCAATCAGAGCCCATTTCAGTTCTGCTTTGAATGTGGGATAGTGTCTCGTCCTCTTCAGCCCGCGGCGAAGAATATTCAGAGCGATGAAACCACATTTATTTATTTTTCTATCAGATCAAGGTCTCAGCAGCTACGTTTTTGGCAGCAGCACTAAAAAAAGCCCAGCAGTGTTGAAACTGTGGTTATACTTTCATTTTATCTGTTTGTCATTCGGTGAAACCTTCCACGTTCCACAAGTGAAGCTCAAGCAATCTGCTCTTCTTTTTTTTTTGTTCCTCCACCAAGTGAAGCAACTATAATTTAAACCAGGTGGTTCTGGTTCAGTGTACAATATGCCATCATCTGTTCTGTGTTTGGGTTCCTGATTTATGGAAGGGAGTTGAGTAAACAGGTCCTGGTAGTTCAGTCTGGCACAGGAACTTCCCAAAGACGTCCCAATTTAAAGGATGCCTTGAATGTGACTAGAATTTTGAATGTTGCCGGGCTGGTTAGTGTTTTTTTTAGTGTTTTTTAAACTCCCATCGTTGCTCTATTGAGCTCTCTGGATCACACTGGACAATACAAGGCAACACAATCACCATAAAATATCCTAGATGTGGATTTTAGTCAATTATGCTAATGTGGCTAACAGTGAATGAAAGCCAATAGTCACCGATTAGCATCTTTCTACTAGTGGTTACAAGCTTCCGTTCATTATTATCACCATTAGCATATATGGTTGAAATTTAAGCCTAGTCCTGGACTAAATTGCAGTGACAGTGGTGAACCACCACTATTAGTCTAGGCTTAGGCTTAGCCCTTAGAACATGAATGTCTCTGCCCACAAGTGGGAGGGGAAAACCCACAGAGGGAGGGGCTCCGGAGAGCAGCCAAGCGGCAAGAGAAAGAGCTGCAAGCAGCGAGAGTGTAGGAGAACAAACACTGTTTCTAGACTGTTTTACACCGGTTATATTTACTGAAATCAGAGTTTACTGATACACTCTGTGTTCTGAGGGTAAACACCAGTTCTAGACTGTTTTACACCCGTTATATTTACTGAAATCAGAGTTTACTGATACACTCTGAGTTCTGAGGGTAAACACCAATTCTAGACTCTTTTACACCAGTCAAATCGACTGAAATCAGCGTTTACTGATACACTCTGAGTTCTGAGGGTTAATGTGAGTCTAAGAAACTGTTTAATTTGAATGATATCCCACTGAATTGCACTGATTTGGAAAACTTAAGAAAGATTGTATACCCCACAGAAACAGAGCTAACATGAGGTGCAATGTGTGAGGCAGCCTGTAATGTCAGCAGTAAGGGGGGGTGGGTGGGGTGGGGTCACCTCTTAACACCCACTTAACTTACTTATATGTGATTAATTCTTAATTCGCTTGACTGACAGGTGCTCTGGAGAGACAGGAGAAAGACATAAGTGCTGTCAGAGTTCAAGTCAGGCAAAGACAAAAGTCTTTTTTTGTTTTTTGGGCAGGGCAGTGCGTATGAGGACACCCCCCACCCCCCCAACACCCCACCCCCCTGCGTGATGAGGGCAGTAGGGATGGGGCTGGCCGGGTGAGGGGTCAGGCAGAAAGGCCTGCATGCCTCAGTGCTCGTTAGAGGAGAAGACCTGTTGGCAGGCTGGACCGTGAGTGACCCCTACTTGCCGGGGAGCCGTCTGCTGGGTCGCCAAATCCTCACTGTTCAGCTCAGACGACCCAAACCCGGCCTTTTGTTTTGGCTTCTCTAGGCACAGAAAAGGAACAAAACCGTCACCGGACAACTAATAAGGCTTTTGCTTCTGAATAACGGACTAAACTGTATCATTTGGGCATGAAGGGTCTTTTTCTGGTGTTGTGGGGTGAACAGGCCCAATGCTACATTTTTCCTGAGCATGCCGAGGTGGATAAAGTACCCTAAAACTGGACATAAGTCATTACTGTGACAAGTACTTAATTAAAACAGAGCTAAATAGCATTGCTTCAAAGAACAACAGAGCTAAATCGGGTTCTTTGAAGCAATGCTTTTGAAGAACCCCTGAAGAACCTTTCAGCATTTGTAAATTAGCTGTGATTGTGAAGAACTTTTTTGAAGTTTAAGAGTCTCCACGTAATGTAAAGATTCCAATTAACAATTAACAGTCTTGCTTAGAAATGTGTCCAAGCCAAGAACTCTTTGGAACCTTTGTTTTAGGTAAGAAGTAGCTTTTTTTGGCTCCCTCTCATCTCAGTTTAATACTAAAGCAAAAGTAAAGCAGCCCAGAAGCTGAACCAACACAAAAGAATTAATGTAACTTAAAAAGGAATTAAGAAGTAAATGTGAAAGACTAAAGTGAATCCAAAGAAAAAGTACATTACTTTGCTCATCAATATACAGTACTGTGCAAAAGTCTTGGCAACTTATACTTAAAATCTGTTTACTATTGGGCAGTACTGTTAGGGTAGTGTTAAAACACCAAAATTACAATAAATACAAATAACATTAATACAGTAAATAGTGCTTTTCTGTATAGGAAAGTGTCTCTTAATCTCTTTCCTTATGGAAGCTCAGTATTACCTGTAGGTCCATCAGATACCTGGTTTACTCTTTTTACTTCATTAGATTAAACCAGGTGTGTTGATTATGGAATTTTATAAATCCACACAATATCCGGAGACATCAAGCAGAAATCTGGAACCAAACCTGTGTTCTTCTAACCAGTTCACAAAATATCAACTACTTTTTAGAAAAGAAATCTTGATACTTTTTACTACTTTCTTGTTTGTTAGCACTTATTCTGAAGTTCTCTTGTGTTTTTGCAGGCAGAAAGAAACCCACTGCTGATATAAAAGACTTCAAACACTCTGCATAGGTGCTTAAGACTTTTACATGTAAAAGTACAAATAAGTACACTTTTAAAAGGTGCCACTGGTACGAGTAATGACACTGATATTCATAGACAGAAGTTGTCATGACAACTCATGACAACATATGACATCTGTTTTGATATGCATACGTCATGGTTAGTGGAGTTCAGTAAAAATGTTCTCAACGTGGTATCAGGAGGGTCACGTAGAAATGTCCCTTAAAGAACATTTGTTGAGCGTGAAGAGCCTTAAAGCTTCAAGGACTCCAGAATATTGTAATGAATCACTTTAATCAATGTAATGGTCTTCCAAGAACATTAACATTATGTGGAGTTTTTAAAACCCAGTTTGAAAAGGTCCAGCACATTCATTTCCAAAAAGGGTTCTTTAAAGAATCTTCCAAGGAAAGGTTTGGGAACATTTTTACTGAACTCCACTAACCATGACGTATGCATGTCAAAACAGATGTCATATGTTGTCATGAGTTGTCATGACAACTTCTGTCTATGAATATCAGTGTCATTACTCGTGCCAGTAACTGTCATTACAGACACTATAGTGTTTGATGTCATAACAGTTCATACCACACACATTAATTAAGGCCACAAATGTAAACATTATATTTTCTGTGATGGCTGTTACTGGTAATGGCAATGACACTTATATCATGGATATCATGGATATAATATGTCATGATAATCCATGACATCATATGACACTGGCGATGACGTGCTTATGGCATGGTTATGTTAGTTTATATAACCAGGTTCCAGTGAAGTACTGCTAAAGGTTCTTCAGGGAATTGAAAGTGGTTCTTTACCGCACCCTTTTTCTCATCTATATTATTATGGCCCCTACCATGGCAAACCAAATTTTTGTGCAGATATATAGGTTATTTGCAGCAAAATGTAAAAGCCGCAATACCACTCAAAACCAAATTTTCTTTCAAATGAAACATATCATTACTCTCAGTCATCTGTGGCAAAGGATTGCAGACAATACAGAACTCATTTGCATCCGTCTTAAAGGAACAGTAATAAAAACTGCCTGTTTAATTTATAGAGATGAACAGAGGTCATTTAGAAAATACACACAAATGTTAAAAGTGAACCTCAGGGGATGAAACGGAATATAAGAAAAATGTAGGATATGGGCTGTTTAAGAGTGTAGCTGGATAAATGAAAGCCACCTCTGCGGTCCTCTGAGGTTACGCTTACCTATCATCCCGCCACGTCAAAGCTCAACACTGCATTAATTTCTTACGTTCCATAACGTGATTTTTGAACAGAAAACTCACTCAGCTTCGAATTCCACGTAGATCGTATTCAAGTGCGATATAACAATCTTTATTCACAAAAACACAGAAGTGCAACTTACTTTCAAAGGAAACTCTCACAGTCCAGATGTAGTGAGGAGGTCTTAGCTGAGGACTGTGTACATGCTGAAAAGTTTTGACTCCCAGCGGAGAAAGTCTGAGAAACTGGACACAAACTGAACGTCCGTTTCCAATTTTCATATGTTCTCGTTTTTCATGCTTTCAGTCATCCAGGTTTCAGTCCTATGAGAGCTGTTCTGCTCACATATTTTCAGGAACGTTCAGGGTTTTTTGCATTTTTGAACTGGAAGAATGCTGTTAAAATTGTGCTATTTTAGTCATTTGTGCATTTTCTCCGTATTTGTGGCTTCCGCTGTGGGTTCAGAGACAGAATCTGTGGGGTTTAGTGAACAGGCACATGTAGACAAACTCAACTCTGAGTTAAAGAATAAGCCAAAGGTTAGAAAAATTCAAATATGCAAAAGAATTTTGAATAAATAATGTTTGTGTTCTTATTTTTTTCCAAAAACTGTACAGGAATCCATCCTTGTGTAGACAATTTATATGTGTGGTAGTTTTACAATGTCCTTTGAATATGAACTGAATTTTTGATGTCCATGAATATTTCTTGGAATAAAGAAAATCTAGTTGGATAGAGCATTTACTTTCTGTACTTAAGATAACCGGGTCATCTTTTCCCATCACAGACACGAGGGTTCCTATACCTTTCGACGCCTCAAACTCAAAATATGAAGTGTTTCATCTTAAGCTTGTAACACTGGATTGGACCAGAGTTTACTTGATGCTGACGTAATGTTAGAAATCCCACTGGGAGGCTAACAGAAATTAGCATAATTGTAAAAGTGCGTCTTTTTTTGTTTTGTTTTGATATTTAGGCCCTGAACTGAAGGTCTAGTTCTAATAGTCATGGTCCATATCTACACTGTGGCACTGATAGGCCAGTGGTCCGACTCCAAAACGGTGAAATGGTGATAAGTATTGCGTATTAAGATAGATTTTTTTGCCATGTTGTCCACCTCTATCTTGTACATTCTGTGTTGGGTGGACATTTTTGCTTTACCCCTCTCTCTCACTTCTGAGTGGTGGCAGGCGGCCAGCCCGTTAGGAAAATGAAACTCCAATCAATCAGGCCTTGGCGGGTGGGGTGGGGGGTTCAGCAGCCCCCTGGGCCCAGTGCCCCCTAATTACCCCCAGGCACTACTGCTTCAGCACATGTTCTGGGCTATTTGGTCCTGCCAATGTGTGTGTATGTGTGTGTGTGTGTGTGGGTGTGGGGCACAGACAGATGGGAGACCAAGGGGACCTCTCTTCAGGGCCATCTGGGTCCCAAAACATAAAACAGAGAAAGGGAATGGCTATGAGTTTCAAACACTGCCTTAATCTGGGAAATCATAATGAACAAAGTTTAATCCGTTTCAAGTTTCAAACTGGTCTGTAGATTACAATGTATTATCTAAGACTTTTTTTTGACTCTTAAGAAAATTAAACCTTCCCTGTTGTCATAATAGAAGCCACATCTGTAGAGTACAATTATCTCAGACTTTTATTTTGACACTAAATAAATCAAACCTGCCTAGACGTGATAACAGAGGCCAGTGTGAGGGTTCTGAACTGGTTTGGGTCTAAAGGTTCCAGTCTGAATGTTATAGTGACTGTTAATGTCACTTGGATATACAGAGGTGTGAGAAAGTAATGACGAGAAGGTCACAGGGGATCATTTACTTTTGAGTTTATTTTTATGTATTTTTATTTTTGTTTTGATATACTATATTGATCCCAGAGGAAATTGCTTAAGCAGTTATAGTGCTGTTTTCTAATATGCCAGCTGTTTATTTGTGTTTATTATTGTTATTTTTTTTATTGCTCAACCTGTTGCTTCCATCACATTAAGCAGGTGCAGATCTGGATCTGGATCTTCGAGATGTTCCTCACCACCACCAGTTCTGCAGCCTGCGTAAGCGGACATTCCTGTACTGCGGGTGAACTTTTCTACAGCGTGAGGAGGAAGTATTAATGATTTTGGTGGGAGGGGGAGGGCGCTCATCAGGCTTAATGATGGAGAAAATCCCCCAATTAGAGCCTGTTCCTGCAGGCCAGGATGAGTTCAGCGTGGGGATTAGGGCCCAGGCCGGGACCCAGCAGCCACTGTCCACTGGACACGTTGGCATGAGGGCCAGGCTGGGGCCGAGGGTAGGCATGCGTTCAGCTGCGCTGGCACAAAGGAACCATGGGAAAAGAGCAGCCCATCTACCGAAAAATGAGCTTTTGTTGAAATTGGTGGTTGAAACCGTGCAATGTGCTTTTTCTTTTTTTCCCCCATTTTTTTCCCACTCAGACTATGCAGTTTAAATGATTCACACACCAACAGCACTTTCATAAATTAATAAACTGAATGTTTTTTATATGTGGTATAGACCAGTGTTTCTTAACTCTTAGCCTTTTAGCACTCTTTATTCTTTTTCTCATTCTGTGCAGTGAAAACATTTTTCTGTTTACTTCCAGATAAAACAATTTAAAAGTGTCTTTTTATATACTGTAAATTGCTCTGGTAGGTTTGCAGAAAAAATCCAAGTGTATTAGTGGAAGACAATGTAAAAATATTTTTTCCAGGTATTTTTGAGAAATTTTAATTGGTCCATTCAGTGTGAAATTTTAACAATAGGTTTGCAGGTTATGCATAAAATGGTCCCAAAGGTGATTATATGAAGCCATATCATATTTTACAATGTTTTCAATGCAGCCAGGGCACCTCATGCAACTTAAATCTGTGTAAATTTCACAATGAATGGACCAATCAAAATGGTCCAAAATGACCTGGAAAAAACATTGAAACATTAATTTTCAATAATAAGTCTAGAATCTGCTAATCTACTGTTCAGGACATGACAGTTTGGATGTTTTGTTATGACAATGCCAATGTATAAAAATACACATTTAAACTGTTTTATTGTTGTCTAGAAGTTACCAGCTGACCAATAGATGAGAGATGACAGTTATACTGAGTGATGGAGGAGAGGGAGGACCACTCTACCCACCCAGAGAGAGAGAGGACAGTTATACTGAGTGATGAGGAGAGGGAGGACCACCCTACCCACCCAGAGAGAGAGAGAGGACGGTTATACTGAGTGATGTTGTAGTCAGTGTGAGGAGGACCACTCCTCTCTCTCTCTGGGTGGGTAGGGTGGTCCTCCTCACACTGACTACAACAAAAACTGGATTCTGTAAAGCTGCTTTGTGACAACGGTTGTAAAAAGTGCTATATAAATAAATTTGAATCAAACTGAATTGAATCAGCTAGACGGCTGTAAAGCCCCAGCACGGAGATGTGGAGCAGAGGAACTGCCTTCTCCAGAGTGATGGAGTTCCTTCCAGTACCTTTGGGATGAGTTGGAGTGGTGCTTGTGATCCAGAACTAATCATCAAACTTCCTGACCTCCTGAACTGACCTCACTAATGAATGCAACCAAATCCTCACATGTTTCAGCATCTAGTAGCCTTCCAAGAAGAGTAAAGGATGCAATTAATGCTAATAACATTAATTTCAAGAGAAATGCTGCATGAACTGGTGTCTGCAAACATACATTGCTGCTGATTGGAGCAACATCTTTGCAATCATCTCCGAAATTGAACTTTTGGAAGATAGAAGAAGTGTTCTTAGCTTTAAATTGATGTAAAAACATGCTGTTCTAAGCCATTTTGGACCATTTCTGTTGGTCTGTTCATTCTGAAATTATGATACAATGTTAAATGTACAATGGGTGTTAATTTTATGTCAAGGTTTTTTGTCAATAAAATGTACAGATTGAAATATGTATTATCTAGACTGCAGATTATATAAAACCTATATGTAGTGGGAAGGCCTACTAGATAACCATTACAGCTGTCATATTATTACAATTATGTGGGCACACATGATTATTTTGACCACTGCAGAAAGAACTCAGAGCATCCTGCACTAAAGGAATGCTGCACAGTTCCCGAGTAACAGGCCTAGAGTTACTCATTCACAACTCTTTCTGTCCCAAATGCCTTCTCTACACCACTGCTGGGGTACAGATGAACAAAACGCACTGTGGCGTAGCTGGGAAAAATCCCTGCTGTCTGATGGTGGAGATTAGTAGAGCGAAAATAGTGGAGGGAGGGGAGGTTTACCTCATGAATCCCTTATGAATCCCCCACAGACTGCTTGTATTCATTAAGAACAATTAAATCTCTAACGACTAATTAATTGCGTAATCTATGATTTGGCTCCCATCTTCGCGGCCTCTGATGGGGCCCAGGCTGGAGTTAACAGCCTGATTGGGATGACGCGTTCCGCAGGCCGGATAATAAGGCAAAAGAGCGGAATTAATTGGGTTTGATTAAGGGTGCTTTTCAATGGGATAGAGCTTTTTCGCATGACATAAGTGGAGGTCAGCGAGGGAGAGGGCGGCGGAGTTGCTGGATTTGTGGGCTGGCGCCAGTTTTTCATGCCTTCTTTTTCTCCTGTGCGAGTGAAGAAGAGCCTCCTATTGTAAACACCAGAGCGAGATTAAACAAAAGCCTCATTAATGAACACAGTTAATTTAAATATATAGAGAGAGCATCATTTTGTTTTCTGGTTATTGCTTTTGTAATGCGTGGGAGTGCTTCTGTGTAAAATGTATAGGTCACTATTGTTTCATGCACTACTGACCACACTTGATGCAAAATTCCAAACAAAAAAATGTTTGGAGAAAATAATACATGTAAATAATTTATTATACCTTGGAAATGTTGAACTACACTCTTACATTATTTTACAACTGCAACAATTAAAACAGTGATGTTAATAGCAGAGTGTGTGTGTGTGAGACTCTGTTTCATCTATCAGAAACTGAATCAGGAGTAAAGCTGCTGGAATACAGACCATCGAAAAGCTGCTCTACACACACCACTGCACTCACAACACATATGGAGGTGTTTCTTATATTTACACAGCTCACACTGCAATAGTTCAGAAAAGAATAGACACCTGTGGATTTTACACACACACACACAAACACACATACTCACACACACTCACACACAC
>JBBPCX010069653.1:0-11210 GCA_037974365.1 Hydrocynus forskahlii | reverse complement strand
TAAACAATTGCGAAGAAATTTACAAGTGTAAATAAGATCTGAAGTGCCTAAGTGTCCAGAATAGACTTTACTGTAAAGTGTCATAGTTGCTGTTGATTAATATAGACATGAATAGACGGCGAGTACAGTTGTGCTTTAATAGACGGTTACATCTGTGCTTAATTAATCTGTAGTCAATTGCAGTCGGTTAATATTCCTTTTCCTCGTTTCTCATTTACAGTTTTTAATTTAAAAGGCAGCATTCAGAAATCAGCATTAGAGCTGTCCGAATCAGTTTTGAAATACAATTTGGAGAGAAAAGCTGAGAGGGACTTACAGAGAACTGAATGCAGATGTTCAGGGGGTCACCGTGACTCGGACTGTCCAAGCAAGGTCTGTAGTCCACATAACTCTGCAGGCGCCCAGTGTAGTTACAAAACTCCAAGAACAAAAAAGGCCCGTCCTTACCGGCCTCAATACACCTGCTGTTGTCCAGTTTACTGTAGAGAGAGCAGACCTACAGCTTTTAGAAACTGAAAATTTCAAATGATGCATCAATGAATAACACTTATTTGCATTAACATTTCTGCATGTTGTGGAATCAGAATCTGAATTAGAAAACTTCACTGATCCCAAAGGAAACTGCAAAGTATATGAGTAAGTAAGTAAGTCAAGTTTATTTATATAAAGACTTTCTCAGACAAACGTCACCAAGCATGGAACACAAGAAGAAGACAAAGCAGAATAAAACAGAACAATATAAAATAAGACAGAGATGACAGTAAAAAGCCATTTTGAACAAGTGTGCCTTCAGCTTAGATTTAAATAATTAGACAGGATCAGTCAATCACAGCTCCGGTGTTCCACAGCCTTGAACCAACAGACTGAATGATCCCCACGTGTCTTCAGTTTGGAACAGAGAGCAGATCCTGGTTAAGTAGATCTCAGCACTCAACTAGTTGAGTACAGCCACAGAAAGACTGATACACTATATGGACAAAAGTGTCGGGATGCCTGACCATTACACCAAAAGGGACTTTAATAACATTGCATTCAAACACATAGACTTTAATTTGGACTTGGTCCCCCATTTGCAGCAATAACAGCTTCCACTCTTCTTGGAAGGCTTTCCACAAGATTTTGGAATTTCTGTGGGAATTTGTGCCCGTTCATTCTGTAGAGCGTTGAGATCAGGCCCTGATGTTGGACAAGAAGGTCTGGCTCACAATCTCTGTTCCAGTTCATCCCAAAGGTGTTGGATGGGGTTGAGGTCAGGGCTCTGTGTGGGCCAGTCAAGTTCCTCCACACTGAACTCATCCAACCATGTCTTTATAAATTAAGATTGTCTTTCACTGGAAATAAGGGGCCTACACCAAACCCTGAAAAACAGGTGTCCCTATACTTTTGTCCATATAGTGTAAGTGAATACAAAGATTTTAAACCTGATTTGGAATCCACCCAAGAACCAGTGTAGATTAGATAAAACAGGAGAGGTGTAAGACCATTTAGCCTAGCAGCTGCATTTAGAATAGGCTGAAAACGAGATGAGCCAAATTTACTTAAACAGGTAAGTGATCCAAGTGGGATGAACTGAATGCATGTATGAGCATTTCCAGCTCAGCTCTAGAGACGTAGGATCTTAGTTTAGAAAGGTTTCTCATGTGAAAGAAACACGAACGACTGAGACTTCACATGAGCATCAAAGCTTAATTGTAATTGAAGCAGCTGGCGGCTTGGTAGTTGCCCCTGTGATCAGAAGGTTGTAGGTTTGAATCCCAGGACAGCCAGTGGCAGCACTAGAGGTGCCCTTGAGCAACCCCAAACACTGCTCCCTGGGCACTGCGTCTCTGGCTGCCCACTGCTTTGTTCGAGTGAATGGGTTAACTGCAGAGAAAGAATTCCACACTGTGCTGTGGTCAAGTGTAACTATAAGGGCTTTACTTTACTTTAAAACTTACCATTTTTTATAGGCGTACTCCAGGTAGGAAGCAGTGAAGCGCAGCTCGTACTCCGTGGCATATTTCGTGTCATAAATGCCAGCAGGGAACATCTGTGATAGGTCTGCCGTAAAAGTACCCAGCCTTTCAGGTAGATGGGCGTAGAAGCACTGGTACAGGAACACCATGTCAATTAAGCCATTATGGACCACCAGAGGCTTGTTCGCCCTCAGGAGTTCCACAAACAAAGTGCGCATATTCACCCTCTGGGCATCTCCTCCCTTGTGATGAGTCCAACAGAGGAAAACAACAATTAAATCATGCAATTAAAGAACCATTCCATGATAAATGCTATGAGCAATAATAGGTAATAAAGCAATTTTCGGCCAAAGTATAATTCAAGTTTTCAAATGTAAGATAAAACAAAAACAGACACAAATTTTTATTGTCTAAATTAAATGTTCTTGATTATAATCATGCAATTGAAGTATCATTCCATGACAAACACACTGTGATGTGAACAATACATGATTATAATAAAATACAACAAAGCAAAATTTTCATTTTCAAATGAGATAAAATAGAAACAGACACATTTTTATTGTCTAAATGAAAATATAACAATGAAGTTAAAGTATCATTAGATGACAAATGCACTGTCAGGCCAATAATAATACGTGTGTATATATATATATATATATATATATACACAGTAAACCCCCACTTAAACACGGATCAGCCATCGCAGTTTCAGTCCATCGTGGATTTTTTCTGAGAACCGAACAAATAATCATTCGCTGAAACCCCAGCACTAACACGAAAACTGCAAATATACTCCTCATTTTTTTTTTGCTTTTGTGACTTCCGGGCCTCGTCCGCCATGCCCCTTCATCCTCATGCTGGGTTGCTGAGCACCGCGCCCAAACAAACAACCCAGCACTAGGACGAGGGGGCGTGGCGGATGAGGACGTCAAAGCTTTTTTCATGGGAATATATATAAATACTTTAATGCATTTTAGTGCTAAAGTACTAAGACAAATATAATTTACTAATTTTGTAACAAATATGAACGTAAATTCAGCTACATTTCCATATAAAATCTAACCATACATTTTTGGCACAGTCCAGAGAACACAAAGGAAACACGTCTTGGGATGGTGAAATACCGCTGTACTCCGAGGCGGGATGTTTGAAAGTAGCCAGTCTGAGAACATTATTTTTTTCTCCTTGCTGCTGCCCTTTGATACAGCTACAGTCCAGAATTTCCCCCATCTTGAGTGTTTTCATGTTTTTTGTTGTTCTTTTTTTTTTTTGTTCTTCTTTTATTACCGTAAATTAAATTATTACTGTATTTACCTGCTTATACCAAAGAAAACGACAGCACATACAAAAGAAAATGCCCGTGCATGAATTACAGTACAGCCATCAGTATTTTACATTCTAGCACTGCGGGAGTTCAGTGTACACTGTACAGTACGGACAGTATGGATTTTTTAAGGGTAATATACCCTTATATAACTATAACTATAATATAATCCAAAATATACAGAGGAATAAAGCAACACATCCTGTGCTTCTAAGACGCTCACCTTATCATTGCCCTTGTTATAAGGAACACCCTGAGCGTACTGTTTGTTGAAGTCGAACCCGTGCTGCACGAGGAACTGCACCGACTGAGGCTCTATGATGTACTCCTCTGAGCACAGCAGCGTCAGGTTATAAACCTGAACCAGGAACGTGCTGTCAGCCTGCAAACAGACACAACCGCCTTTACAGTCAGTTCCACAAAACACATCAGCGGTTCATGTCTGCAAAGATGCAGCACTTACTTTGCCGTCAAGCTTCTTGTAACACGCAACTCCCAGGGACAGTATTGAGCGTGTGCGAGCAGCATGGCATATCGCTTTATAACGATCTTCAACAGACCTTAAAATCGAAAAGTCACAAAAAATCTCATGTCAATACATTGCAATATCCATGGACATTATTATACATTTCTACATAATGGTTTGATGAGAAATGCATCATTCTAGAAGCAAGTGAGAATTGTTCACAGCAGTTGTGATGGGAACCAGACGTCCAAAGAGCTTCACTGAAAGCTATTACACTGAATAGACATAAACACGGCGCCGGACGGCTGAGACATTTTTTTCCCCAAATAATTTTTAAATATTCTCATCGCCTAAAATGTTTTTGTATTTTTCTTCATTCATTTATGTCAGAGGAGTATATCCAAGGTGTTGTGAGGCAAAATGGTACCAATTTTTTTTTTCATTATTTCAGATTTTCCATCATTTTACCATTCAGTTTTATGTATTAAAGCTCAAAGACCCGTTTAGTTTCGCTGGTCATTTTGCAAAACAAATAAAATGGTTATATTCGTGTGGCAGATGTCATCTGCTGTGAGGTGGAAAACTGGTGTAATATTTCTTATGAAACGTGCAATATTTCTGGTGCTAATAGGTATAGTCCATCATGTACTTACATATGTCCAATGTGTTCACTAACACAAACAATGTGAACAAAAGTATTGGGACACATTTCAGGTGGCCCCTTATTTCCAGTGAGGGGCAATCTTAATGCTTCTCCATACCAAGACATTTTGGACAACGCCATGCTTCCAATATTGTGGGCACAGTTTGGGGAAGAACCTTTTCTATTCCAGCATAATTGTATCCCAGTGCACAAAGCTAGCTCCATAAAGACATGACTGGACGAGTTCGGTGTGGAAGAACTTGACTGGCCCGCACAGAGCCCTGACCTCAACCCCATCCAACACCTTTGGGATGAACTGGAACGGAGATTGCGAGCCAGGCCTTCTCGTCCAACATTAGTATCTGATCTCATAAATGCTCTACAGAATGAATGGGCACAAATTCCCCCAAGAAACACTCTTGTGGAAAGCCTCCCAAGAATAGTGGTGAACAAAGGGGTAAAAACTACATATTTGCATGCTATGTCATTGAAGTCCCTGTTGGTGCAATGGTCAGGCGTCCCAATATTTTTGTCCATATAGTGTAAGTGTATGTTTCAGTACTCCGTGAAACTCACTCAGCAAGAAGCGCCTTTCTTGATCCAAGACCACTCAGTTCCTACAAGATCAGAGGGAGTTAGTGTTTACGGGGAGGGAAAAAAGTTTTAAATATTACTTTCCTTTCATTTCCATCTTAATCCTCACCGTGTCCAAAGAAATGAAAGATGCAGTTTTAAAGGCAAGCACCATGGAAGGCCATAGCTCCTTAAAATTGTCGTTTTGGACATCTATGACCGGCACCACCATGGAAGGGCTCATAATTTTATTTTTATTACCTTAAATAAATAAAAAAAAAACCCTCTAATTTATGAGCAGAAGATAGTCTGTGAGCAAACCCAACTGAAGCTAATGAATGTTAGCATCGAAAAGACTTCATTTTTTCTCTTTATACGCGGAATTTACCTTCACTTTATATGCTTTTACTAAACAATAGATGTACGACTAAAATGTCACCTTTTTCTATTCACTATCTCTGGTTTAGCGAAAAAAACAGTCCTCAATGTTCTCCAAAACACGAAAACAAACTCCTACTCTCTCCATGTGAGCTTCATCACCGCTCCCGCATGGGCAGTTTTCACTTAAACAAAAAATATATAAAAATATACAAACTGGCGTTTGGTCAGAAAGAAAGAGTCGATATATTTACTACGTTTGATTAAGGTGACACGTTTATAACGGCGCTGAAACGTTTTAAAACTAAGTTTTTCAATCAGAAATGCATACAGGCAATGATAGAAGGAGCCAACAGCATGGGTGCATCTCAAATTGCTTCTTGTTCCCAAACTAGAGCACTACTTAGGTCATGACCTGTACAGCCTAATAGTGCAATTTGTTTTGTAGAAAATATTTAAGGGTTTCTGTTCTGGATTGTTTTACTCTAAAACTGCTATACAGTTTAACCCTCTACTAGATTAATTTTGATGGTGCATGATAAAAATGATTCTGCATTATTTGCTGGCTCATTTGGGGATCACAAAATATTTTTAAAATGTCAACAAATCATTAAGCAAAAAAACCTAAGGGATCTGAAACATTTGTGTGTTGTGTCGTGTCATGTTTGAAACTTTTTCCTTGCTATTCTGCTTTTCAAAAAAAGCAGTTCTTCTGTCCTGCCGTGTCAGAAGAAGAAAATGATACTTAGTGGTGAATTTTTTGAACATTCTGGTTATTTGCAGTCATTTAAAAAACATTTGCTGGACATGGGGTTTAAAGAAAACTCTCTGTTGCCAACGTTCAAGGTTTTTTGTCATCAGCGGCAGTGAACACATACAAAGGGTTCAAGTTACAACAGAAACAACAGACAACACAACAAATAGACACCACAACAATGTACAGTAATGTAACTGTATAGTGTGAATGGGATGTAAACCTTCCAGAACGATCAGTCTTGCTCCATTAGCATCCGAGACAATACAGTAAGAGTATCATACAGAAGTGTAACAGTGGGAAGTGTATGTAAACCTTCCAGAATCGATATATTGCACCATACATATATTTCACAAGAGTTCAGGGTAAACCTTCTATCTACATGTATACACACGTGCATTTCATGGACTCATGAAGTGTAGACGCGATGGCTTCATAGGGAGTAGGGAGCGACATGAGAATCGTGACATGCCCATCAAGGACGCTGCGTAACCCCTTCATACGCCATTTTGGCTCAAACAAACTCGGAGTTGCACTTCTTTATAAACCAAATTTGGCTTCTTTTAGCGGCGTTTATAGGTGTATTCGCCGTGAATGGGTTCCTATTAACGACTAACACATTCCTATTTGCTCTTTTACTCGTGAAAAAGGCTCTTCTCGGACCTACAGCTCTGTATCGTCCGTGTGTGCCGTGGCGGTAGCAGCCACGCTAACTGTAGTTTGGTCATACGCATACAGGGATAAAAACAGCCATGGGAGGATGTTCTGCTCCAAACTGCTCCAACTCCACCACCATCGGGAAGCAGCTCTTTCGCTTCCCTAAGGACCCGGTGCGAATGAGAAAGTGGCTTATAAACTGTCGCCGGGACTTCGTGCCGACCCCCTGCTCCAGACTGTGTCAGGCAAGTGGAGACTCAACCTTCACACACACAACGTGTACAAAAGTATTGGGACACCTGACCATTACCCCTACAGGGACATAAACACATAATATGGAGTTAGTCCTCCCCCCTTGCAGCTATAAGAGCTTCCACTCTTCTTGGAAGGCTTTCCTATATTATAGAATATAACGGTACAACATAAAAAGTACGCTATACAAATATTATGTATATTTATGTTTTTGTGTGACTGTGTATACACACACGCACACATATTTATTTATTTATTAATCTATTTATTATTTTAAATAGTTATATATTTACATGTTTACAGTGCCACCAGAAAGTATTCACACCATATCACTTCTTCCTCATTTTGTTACATTACATTTATTCTAAAATAGATTTGTGGATAGTTTTTCTTCAAAGATCCACACACAGCACCCCTTAATGACAAAAAGGCAAAAACAACTTTTTATTAATATGTGCATTTTTTTTTTTTTTTTTTTTTTTGCCACCAGCTGTTTTAGACATTTCATGCATATTCACACCCATGGCTTAATATTTTGTTGAAGCACTTTTGGTAGCAATCACAGCCTCAAGTCTTCTTGGATATGCATACCTGTTTTGGAGGATTTTCTCCCATTCTTCCCTGCAGATCCTCTCAAGCCCAGTCAGATTGGATGGGCAGCACTGGTAGACAGCCATTTTTACTGCTTCACAGTACCTGTTTTTCTCCAGACAGGATGCTTACAGTTCAGGACAAAAAGTTATATTTTAAGCTAGGATTTTGCTCCTTGCAGTCTGCGAATCCTTAATGTGCCTTTTAATGAGTAGTGGCCAGACGTCTGGCCTCTCTACCATAAAGGCCTGATTGGTGGAGTGTGTTAGGTATGGTTGACATTCTGGATGATTCTCCTATTTCCACAAGAGATCGCTGGAGCTCCACCTTAGCGACCATTGGGTTGATCCTGGGGCTATAACAGCTTCCACAAGTATTTCTGTAGGAATTTGTGCCCATTGATGCTGGAATAGAAAAGGTTCTGTCCCAAACTGTGTCCACAAAGTTGGAGGCATGGCGTTGTCCAAAATGTTTTGGTATGCTGAAGCATTAAGATTAAGCCCTTCACTGGAAGTTAAGGGGCCTAGCCCAAACCCAGAAAGATAGGTGTATCCCAATACTTTTGTCCATATGGTGTATTTTCATGCAGCTGGGTCAGGAAAAAATGCAGAAGTCTACACTGGCACAGTGATGTGTTGTCCTTTTACCAAAAATGCCTTTTTTTTATCTATGGCTTCCAGGATCATTTTGAGGAGAGCCAGTTTGAAGAAGTTGCCCGCTCGCCCGCAGGGGGAAGGAAACTGAAGCCCAATGCGGTCCCCACACTGTTCAATGTCCCAGACCCACCCTCACCCATCACTCCTCATGTTATCCTCCCTGTTAAACATGAACCAGGTACTTGTGATGACTTTCATATGCTTGTGAATGGGCATTTTGTGCAGAAATGATGGCTTTCCAGCTGTTAATAATCTCATAGAGAAGAGACTTCTGGGTCAACAGGTCAGTTATGTTCAAAATGCAGGATAATATCAGGGTCACATAAGTATTCAAAAGTGATTGCTTGAATTGAATAAGTGGCATCATAATTGATCTGATTTCATACTGATATTTCATGGCACAGGATGAGAACAATGTTGAGGAGATATTACTGTAGAAAAGTTGATAATTTGTATTCATATTTTAATCCAGTCTCCCAAGTCAGATATTTTGTAAGTGCTTCAGCATCAATATAGTTCTTTTCATAAGCAGGAAAAATACATGAAAGTATCTGCATTGGCCCAAAATTTGCACATCTAGTTCCTGTTGCACAGATTAATCGTTTTTATACCATGTCTTTTTCTGCTTTATATTGAAATTGCATTAGCAAATCACAAGAGCTGCAGTATTTATTATAGCGTAAATTATCAAGTGTTATCTGTTGTTAGCGGGGAATTATAAAGGGCCGATGTCATGAATAGCTGATTAAAAAAAAACCTGGAATATTAACATTGTTAAAGTTTCAATGCATACCGTTCTCTCCCCGGTCCATACTGTTGATTCTACCAGGCAGTTTTTTTTTCAAGCTGAGGGCACTTTAATGTAATGACACAGAGCCCATGACCTGCATGTCGATGAGTTAGAGCAATCAGAAGCAACCAAACATCCACATGCTCTTCTACATGAGCGCTCATACAAACAACCTGTCTTTTATTCAAGCCTCAAGCCAGGAAAAGGTTATATGCTATTTTTGGCCAAATAAATAGGAATGGACGTTGATTTATAGAAAGTGACCCTGTTAGATACGTTAGATCCTGCTTCTTTCGGAATAAACTGTTCCACTTAACTGAGAAATCATGTTCAAATACTTCAGCAAAATTACCCGGACTCGAAAAAAAGATCCGACCATGATTTAGTGCCTGCTTGAGCACAGCTGATTCATCAAGCCTTTCCTTGTAGCGCAGGAGTATTCGGGGACCAGGACTGAGAAATACCGAATTGGAGAACTGAGTTAATATCTAATTTTGTCTTGTTGATTCAGTGGACAAAGATTTGAACATCGGGGACCATGGTTATGCCCGCCGGCAGCCGCGAGTGGATCCAGAAGAAGAAGGACGGCAGAGAGCAGAGGAGGAGCGGCCTTGTTCTCTCTGCCAGCACTATAAAAGTCAGCTGGAGCAGCAGCAGCAGCACACCGCCCGGCTCCAGAGAGAGGCCAGTGCTTCATTCTCCACCAGAACACACAGGACAGGGCCTGATTCATGCAGAGAGATGCAGTGCCAAAATGAGAACAGGGCCATAATAAAGAGAGAGAAAAAAGATTCTGTTTAGCTGAGCGCTCTCAGTTTGTTTATAACCTGCGTTTTGCACTCTTTCCATATTACAGCATTATCATCCGTAATGGAGTGGTTATACCTTTGAGCATTTAAAAAGTTTTGAGCATGTGAGCAAAGTGTCTCTTTTCCAGGATGGCAGCTTGACTCGACTGATTGACTAGATTTAATTGAAGGGGAAATTGTGTTAACTTGATATCTCTGGCTAGATGGTCCATCAGCTAGCTCGAGTCAAAGTTTCGCTACATAGCTAATATAGCTAAAATACACTCAAAGCCAGTTGTCACGCAAATCTCTGTAATCATTTCCCCCAAGTTTTCTCAGCCCTTTCAAACAGCATTCAGCCCTTTAATAAGGTGGTGGTGATTTGTGGATGCTGTGTGACTTGCTGTGAGATAAGAAAGAACTAGTCCAGTGCTAAGCTGAAGAATTAAAATCTGAATGCCAGTCATGATTTACCTGATCAACTAAATCTGAGGTAAATTGAGTAAATGAACCTTTATACCAAACCATTCCTTTAAAGCAATGGTTTGGCCAAAAACACGACTTGCACTCAAATCAACCCAAATCGATTAGCCAAGTCACATCTGGTGCCTGACGTTTGCTTCTTTAGCAGTTCAGACTGATGTAGCTAACAAATACTGCAACCAGTTTAGCACTGTGTAAAGTTCATATCTTAGTCTTCATCTTCAATCACAAATATCTCAGACTAAAAACTTTTCTCATGGATCTGGTTTTGCTCTCGTTTTTGTGGTGCAGGCAGACGAGATGAAGAAACGTCTCCACAAACTGAGCAAGATGGAGAAAGGCCTTCAGATGTTTCTTTATGAGGACCAGATCCGGGCCCTGACTCTGGCTAAGCGTTCACGGCGGGCTGTGTGGTCACACGACACGGTTCTGACTGCCCGCAAGATCCGCTGCGCTGTTGGAGTCAAAGGGTACGAATTCCTGCGAGAACTGGGCTACCCTCTGCCCTCCTACAGAACACTGTGTAACCGTCTGGAGCCTAAAATGATGATGACCACAAGCATGCAGGACGACCTAGCAGAACTTGGCCTGGGCATCATAACGGCATGCGATAGCCCTGAAGGAAATGGGACCGGCGATGAAGGACTGATTGGAATTATGACCTAAAACTGGCTTTGAGTGAGAGTGAGAGTGAGAGAGAGAGAGAGAGAGAGAGAGAGAGAGAGAGAGAGAGAGAGAGAGAGTGAGAGAGAGAGTGCGAGTGAGAGTGAGAGTGTGAGAGAGTGTGAGAGAGAGTGTGAGAGAGAGAGTGAGAGAGTGAGAGAGTGAGAGAGAGAGAGTGAGAGAGAGAGAGTGAGAGAGAGAGAGAGAGAGAGTGAGAGTGAGAGTGAGAGTGAG
>JBBPCX010069652.1:0-11210 GCA_037974365.1 Hydrocynus forskahlii | reverse complement strand
ATATATATATATATATTCTGCTCAAAAAATTAAAGGGTACACTTAAACAACAGCATGACTGTTTAAGTGTTCCCTTTAATTTTTTGTAAAGTATATATATATATATATGTGTGTGTGTGTGTGTGTGTGTGTGTATAAATGTATGTGTATGTGTGTGTGCGCGTGTGTGCGTGTGCGCGTGTGTGTATGTGCTTAATGTGCCTAACAGTATCATAACAGTTCCTTCATCTATTTAACATGCAAAACAATGCAGAGAGGTGGAAAAGTTCAACTGCTTCATTTTGTTTTACCTGACAAGTCTCCCTAATTACTACAGAGCACGTTAGAGTGAAATCCCCTTACGGGCAGGTAGATGAATAGAAAACGGTAATTCAAGGCATTTCTTTTACGTTAGCTTCCTCGGGGGATCTTGTTATTTGTGCTGACCCCAAATAAAGGCTCGGTAGGTGGCCAGTACACAGAAAAACTACCCTGCTGCGTGTTGCTGGACCACAACAAAATGCCCCTCAACAAACAAAGAGAACTGTATTCAAAAATAAATGCCCAGAAGAAGCAAGATTATCTAGGAAATGTGCAAGTTAGGATAATCTTAATGAGTTTTGTTTTTTATTTCCTATAAGCGCTAAATTTCTACTTACTAAGGCACCTTTTGTAATCTATAACTTCTGTTTAAAGTGCCATCTTCTATTGTAATTAAACAGATAATGTCCACATCTACTACAAGAGAGAAAAATTTACTTAAACTAAACTGGTTTCACACAGTAGGTAAAAAATTAAATCAGTCATTATTTGTATGCAGATATGAAATGTCTTGTATACTCATATATTGGTTTATGAATTTGGGATTTTGCTTTATGGTTTTAGGGACATATATTGCTGTGTTGTTTTATTGGGTGTTGCTTCAGTGTTTTTGGTTTTACTACAGTTTTAAGGGCATATTTTAGGGTGTTGTTTCAGAATTTTAGGTCATATATTGAGGTATTGCGTAAGAATTTTAGGCCAAATATAGGGTGTTTTTTCAGACATTTAGGCCATATGTTGAAGCATTGCTGCACAGTTTTAAGGCCACTGTTTCAGAGGTTACAGCCATATATTAGGGTAATTTTTTTCAGAATGTTTAGGGTTCTGCTACACAGTTTATAGGCCATGTATCAGGTAACTGCTTGAGAGTTTGTAGGGCTTTTGTTTTGCGACTCCATATAAAGATATAGCTTCAGAATTTTTAAGTCATACATTTGGCTTTTGCTGCAGGATGATGTTTTCTGGTTAAGAAAAAAGAAGAGGGTGCTTCTGAACATGGTTAACATAAGGCTTCTTCAAGATTCAAGATTCAAGAGAGTTTATTGTCAGCCCAGTCACATACACAAGTACACAGAGGGTTGGAATAGTGTTCTCTGAAGCAAATAGTGTAAGACAAAGACAGACAAAGAGCAGAGTCAAGAAACTGCTGCAACAATTATATTGCAGCATCTAAGCAAAAAACTGCAAAGTACAAAACAGGCAGCTAGTGCAAATCAGTGTGTGTTTTGAGGTAGAGGGGTTTTTTTCTAACAAATTTTTAGCAGCAAGTTTTTTTTGTGCAGTTTTTGGAAAGTGTTGGTGCAGTGAGTGTAGGATATAACAATCTCTGTATGAGGTCAGACCCTGTTCAGACCCCTGATATTCTGGGTTCAGGAATCTAATGGCTTGTGGAAAGAAGCTGTTGTGATGTCTGGTAGTGGTGGTACGGATACTTCTGAACCGCAGGGGGGAAAACAGTCCATGTGAGTGGTGGGTGGGATCTGTGATGATGCCGGTTGCATGGCAGACACAGCGTTTCTTGTACTGTTTAGTGGGTGGTGGGAGGGACACACCCATGATCTTCTCAGCTGCTCACCAGGTGCTGAAGGGATTTTCAGTCGGCACTGCTGCAGTTTCTGAACCAGGAAGTGATGCAGCTACAGAGGATGCTCTCGATGGTCCCCTGATATAAGGTGGTGAGGATGGGAGGGGGAAGGCGGGCCTTACGCAGTCTCCTCAGAAAGTGGAGGCACTGTTGGGCTTTCTTGGTGACGGCGGTGGTGTTGAGTGTCCAGCTGAGGTCGTCCGTCACCTGCACACCCAAGAACTTCACACTGCTGACTTTCTCCACAGCCAAGTTGTTAATGGGAAATGGGGTGTACGGAGTTCCTCCTGAAATCGATGACCATCTACTTTGTCTTGTCGATGTTCAGGGACAGGTTGTTCTCTCGATACCAGACCACCAGTTGTCTGACCGCCTCTCTGTACACGGAGTCATCGTTGTTCCTTATGAGCCCCACCACTGTTGTGTCATCTGCAAGCTTGACGATGTGGTTTGTGCTGAACTGAGCAGCACAGTCATGCGTCAGCAGGGTGAACAGCAGTGGGCTGAGCACGCATCCTTGTGGCGATCCGGTGCTCAGGCTCAGACGGTCCCGGAGATGTGAGTTCCAATACTAACAAACTGAGGCCTGTTAGTTAGGAAATCCAGGACCAAGTTACAGAGTGAGATGTTCATGCCCAGTAGGGACACTGCTGAATTCTTTGGCTCTGGGATGATTCTGGAAGTTTTAAGGCAGGCAGGAACCACCACTGTGCTCAGGGTTGCATTAAAGATGTCTGTGAGGACGTCTGTGAGCTGCTCAGCGCATTCTCTAAAAACACGTCCTGGTATATTGTCTGGCCCCGCAGCTTTTCGTGGGTTGACTCTGCTCAGAGTTCTCCTGACGTCAGCCTTGGGCAGACAGAGGACCTGCTCGTTAGGAGGAGGGGTGGTTTTCCGCGCTGGTTCCTTGTTCTTTCTCAAAACGTGTAGAAGTCACACCATGCCTCTGGCAGGGAGGCATCACTGCTGCAGGTCTGAGGAGTTGGTTTATAATCTGTGATGGCTTGTATTCCTTGCCACATGCATTGTGTGCCCTCAGAGCTTCAAGCATTGCTCGTCTTGAACCTCAGTTGCTCAAAAGAAGAGGAAGACATGCATCAAGACTCTTTTCACTCTTGGCCTCCCAGTGGTGGAGTGAACTCCCACCTTCCAATCAGTTCTGCAGAGTCCCTCACTGTCATTAAGTAGCTGAAGACCCACCTCTTCAAAGAGCACCTTGGTCACTAACTAGGCCTCTTGCTATTGCTTATTCATTTCTTATTTCCTATATTCATTAAATAAAAAAAAAACCTTTGGGCACTTACACTCTTAATCAATGCTTTCCTTACTTTTGCCTTAATCTCTGACTTTTCTTCGACTGGAGTTGTTGCCTAGCTGGCATTAACTTGGTTGAATAGCGGGTGAAGATTTAAGTATAGCATTTCAGGTTGAAGAACAGATGTGGACTACTCTGGGTAAGAGCATCTGCTAAATGCCATGAATGTAAATGTAAACTGGAACAGAGATTGCAATCCAGGTCTTCTCGTCAACATCAGTGCCGGACCTCATAAATGCTGTATGGAATGAATGGGCACGAATTCCCACAGAAACATATAAAATCTTATAAAAAGCCCTCCAAGAAGAGTGGAAGGTGTTATAGCAGCAAAGGGGGACCAACACCATATTAAAGTCTATGTATTTGAATGCAATGTCATTAAGTCCCTGTTGGTGTAATGGTCAGACGTTCCAATGGTTTTGTCCATATGGTGTATGTGTTCTTCTCTGAAGGGAAAAGAAAAAATTGATATAATGTATCTTTACACATTCACATTTTTAACTGATACTATAATGAAAGAGTTCCATAATGATGGACTAAGTGGAGTGGCAATTGCAGTTTTGTGTCATTCATGGACCAAAGAAATACTCCCATTGCTTTTTCACCTGTTGCTTGCATGCACATCCACTTTCTCCATATGTAGCAGTCACCTTTAACCAAGAAGCAGCCTGGTTTCCATAGCAACTCAGCGAGGGGCAATCCGCAGCTGAAAAGACTTCAACCTTGAATTTCCGAGGGCAAGGACAAGCACCTTGCTTTGAACAACTTTAACTTCATCTACTTCTGAACTCTCAGATACATTATTTTTTTACTCAGCGGGCTAGTGTCTCACTTGCTGCACTGTATATTTTGATGCCATTCAGATTTGCATTGAAATAAGATACAACAAGTGAAAATTTCGAACAGATTCAGGGTTTCCTAAATGAATATTTGGTTAAAAAATGCAGTTTACACCATTTCCAATCTTCTCTGACAAAGTAGTCACAACAATTTTTTTTTTCACAAATACATCACAAATACTTCCCTCAGTATGCTCAAACCATAGTGAACTCTTCATTGAAGTGCCATAGATGAACTAAGCTTCAAGACAGATCTTGGGTCATTGCAACAAAATCCGTCTAGATCAACACTTGTACACTGTGAAAACAAACTCATTAGCTGCGTGCAGCATTAGGCAACACATTGACTGTTTGTTTATATGGCACATGAGTGGGTGAGAGCGCATCTGCAGCCGTAAAATGAATAGCAAATCACAAAATCATAAACGTGCCTCAGATTCCTTTCAGCTCAACATCATCCAAAGATTCAGTGCTGCAAACATGTGACCAGACAGCTATAAGCTAAGTGCTAATCACAGTATGCTACGAATGAATAACTCACTATAACCGCAATCTGTGAAGCTGATTGCCTTAAAAACAGCTAGCAAATGATTCAAATCCAGTTTTGACACACATCCCAACCCCTGAGGGTATGTACACTGCCAAAGCGAAGAAGATGGATGGCACAGGTGACATCTGGAAAGTGAAATGAACCTGACTGACCCGCCGTGCTTGAAAGTTTGGCACTGGTTGCATTTAAATGGAAAAGCATATTAGCTTCTGAGCCACATATCTTGGTGTGAACAAAAAAAAATATTGCAATGCAAAAAAGTTAAAATTTGACTTTTACCAGTAGGAACCATGTTCTTTTTCACATTTACTTAGTATTTATTAAAAGCTTTCCCTCCACTCACTGGAATATCTAGGTGTACAAATTCAATTTTGCCATGCAAAAATGCAAGTAAATTTTGAAATCTGTAAAGTGACCATTTGTCATATGTGAACACACCACAGCACACAGTGTCAAAATTCTTCCTCTACATTTAACCCATCCAAAAAGTGAAGCAGCGGGCAGCCAGGAAAACAGGGAGCAGTGTGTGGGGTCAGTACCTTGCTCATGACCTTCTGATCGCAGGGGCAGCTCACTGACCACCAACCCTTGATTTAAAAATTTCATTTTTAAACCATAATTACATCCTCTAATGGACCTCTCATGTAAAAATGTAATAATTCAGTCTGAATAATGCTTTAGTGCATGCTTGATCCTGCAAAAGAAAATACACAAAAGGATGTACTGTTGACACAGAATGACCCAGCGTTCTTTAGATCATTTCCACACTGTGCTTAAGGAGTCTATGTTTCTATTAAGTCTTAGGTTATGTAGCATCACATTTATTAAGTTCAAAGGTTAGCGATACACTTCAGCTACTTTAAAAGTTGGATGTGATTGTTGGTGCAGAATTTGAGAACATGTTACCCAAAAAGAAGAACAGACGATACATGAGCTTCAACAGCTGTATGCTGTGTAAAGATAAAAAACTTTATTAATCCCTCGGGAAGGTTCCCCCGGGAAATTCAGTTTCTAGCAGCAGTACACCGGCATAGTTGTACTGTTGCAAGTAGCAGTACAGCAGTACAGTTACACATAGCAGTACAGTTACATGAATATAAATGAAAAATCTAAACAATATAAGAAAGGCTATATAAAGCGATATAAGAAAATGTGAGTAATAAGAAAAGAATATAAAATATTTTTAAAAGTATAAAAATAGCAGCAGTCACACAGAGACACAGAATAATAATAAATAGTTGTGGGATGACAGGAACAATAAATAATTATTGCACGGGTTACTTGCACGGTCATGTGCAATAATAAATAATTATTGTACAAGTTACTTGCACAGTCATGTAGTCCATGGCACTGTCAGTAATGTTTGATTGACAGTGTGTAGAGGGTGCCTGACATTATCCATAATGGCAAGCAGTTTGTTCAGAGTCCTCTTCTCTGCCACTGTCACCAGAGTGTCCAGCTTCAGGCCGACCACAGAGCCGGCCCTCCTGATCAGTTTTTCCAGCCTGGCTGAGTCCTTTTTTGCAGTGCTGCTCCCCCAGCACTCCACACCGAAGAAAAGGACGCTGGCAACCACAGATTGGTAGAACATCCACAGAAGCTTCCTGCAGATGTTGAAGGACCGTAGCCTCTTCAGCCTCCTTTGGCCCTTTTTATACAGGTGCTGTGTGTTGTATGTCCAGTCCAGTTTATTGTCCACCCACAGTCCAAGGTACTTGTAGGTGTTGACCACCTCCACCTCCTCTCCCTTGATATGAACTGGTCGTGGACTTGGTCTGGACATCCCAGAGTCTATAACCAGTTCCTTGGTCTTTGAAGTGTTGAGCTGCAGGTGGTTTGTGTGGCACCAGACACCAAAGTTACTGACCAGACTCCTGTACTCCTCTTCTTGGTCATCCCTTATACACCCCATGATGGCCGTAGCATCTGCAAACTTCTGAATGTGACACGATTCAGAGTTGTAGCAGAAGTCCGAGGTGTACAGATTGAAGAGGAGAGGAGACAGCACAGATCCCTGCGGTGCTCCTGTGCTGCTGACCACGGTGTCAGATATGATGTTCTTCAGCCTGATGTACTGCGGTCTGTCGGTGAGGTAGTTTGTGATCCAGGCAGCCAGGCAGGGGTGCCCTCGCATCCTGGCGAGTTTTTCCTGGAGCAGACAGGGCCGGCTTGTATTAAAGGCACTTGACAAGTCCAGGAACAGAATTCGGACCATGCCTTTTCCCTTGTCCAAGTGTGAGTGGGCTCGGTATAGGAGGTACAGGATAGCATCCTCCACTCCGACATCTGCCTGGTAGGCGAACTGTAAGGGGTCCTGGGCATGTCGTACTTGAGGCCTGAGGAGATAGAGGAAGAGCTGCTCCAGAGTCTTCATCAGATGTGATGTGAGTGCCGCCGGTCAGAAGTCATTCAGCTCACTGGGCGATGCAGGATGTCTTCCAGAGGGTGGGTACTCTCCCCAGTCTTAGACTGAGGTTGAAGACTCGTTGTAGGGGCTCTCTGAGTTTAGCAGCCCAGGGCTTCAGAAGCCGGGGACACACCTTGTCTGGGCCTGCTGCCTTCCTGGGGCAAAGCCTCCTCAGTTGTCCCGACCTGGTCTGCTGTGACACTGAGGGGGGGTTAGGGGGAGGAGGAAGATGAAGAGGAGGATGATGGGAGGCGGCTGGGAGGAGGGGGGTGCCATGTGGGGTGTGGGAGGAGGGGGGATGGTTTAAGGAAGGACGGAGAGGAAGGAGAGGGGCCTGTAGTGAGGGTGAGGGTGTGGGCTGGTCAAACCGATTGAAGTTGTTGAGTTTGTTTGCCTTCTCCACAGTCCCCCCTGCTGTGCTGTTCTTGGTGTTGTGGCCTGTAATGTTTTTCACACCTTCCCAGACCTCCTTCATGTTGTTCTCACTCAGCTTCTGCTCCACTTTCCTCCTGTAGGTGTCCTTTGCCTCACTCAGGCAGTAATTCACCTCCCGCTGTGTTGCTTTCATCTCCTCCTTGTCTTTGTTCCTGAAGCCTTTCTTCTTCATGCTTTGACTTTCTGTGTTACCCATGTCTCGTTATTAGGGTAGCACCGTACCGTCTTAGCAGGGGCAACCACATCTACACAGAAGTGGAGATATTCTGGTTAAACAGTATGTCGCCCCCTCTATGTCCTCACCATGTGGGTCTCTCAGGTTGTCCTCCGTTTCAGGGGTCCATCTCCTGATGGAGCGTTTGGTGACAGGCTGCCTTTGTACCTTGGGGGTGTATTGTGATTGTAAGTAGACCAGGTTGTAGTCTGTATGCATCCCTCACATTAGCATACAGAAGATTGATTGTCCTGTTGCTCCATGTGGGACAATCCACAAACTGGTGAAAAGCAGCCCAAGTAAAGTTCCGTGTGACATGGTTAAAATCTCCAGATATGATTATCAAGGACTTGGAGTACTGTATCTGCAGTCCTGCTATAACTGTGTGTGATAACTGTGTGTATTTTCTTGCTGGCAGTGGCTGCATCAGCCCTCGGAGGTATGTAAACACACACAGCGATCACGTGACTGGCCGCAGGCTAACGGCTAGCAGCTCCAGGTCCGGACAGCATAAAGACACTTTAACGGAGACGTGCCCTGGGTAACACCATCTGTTGTTAATGTAGACAATGAGTCCCCCATCTCTGATTTTCCTGCAGGCTTCTGTGTCTCTGTCGGCTCTCACAGGCGCGAATCCACGCAGGTCCACGTTAGCCTCCGGTGTTAGCTCGGTTAGCCACGTCTCCATGAACATAAACAAGCTGCACTCCCGGTAAATCCGCTGGTTGTTCAGTGCAGACAGCTCGTCAGTCTTATTTTGCAGCAAATTTACGTTCCCCATAATGATTGTAGGGATCGATGACTGTAGGGAACGCTTCCGGTTGATCACTGTCCTCACCTTCAGCCTCGCTCCAGCCCTGCAGCCCCTGTATCTTCCCCTCAGCTCGTCCGGGATGTGGTGTTGTAGTTTGGTCTGTGCTGTTGTTTTCAGCGCCAGCAGCTCTTCTTGAATAAACAAAAGAACTGGTTCCTGGTGTAGTTTTTAAAAGTGTGGTATCCATGGATACATAATAAGCACTCAATGTCGCTGTGGGAGAAGTAAAAAGTAAAGAAAAGGGGCGAAAAAAGAGTTAGAAAAAGCACAGTGGTATGGAGCTACTAGAAAGGCTGCCGTCACTTCAGCGCCATGTCAGCGCCAGCGAGTACAGATAGACACAGGCAGATTATTGGATACCACGTGGGCCTATCAGATCAAACTTATCAATTTCATCAACAGATTAAATGTGCACACTTGGCGTGTTGTGGTTAAGTCATTCCGAGACATAGAGGGTCAGTGCCCCCCCTCAGCTCCATGTTAGTCTTTTCAAGAATGAATTAAACAGTTCAGTGGCCTGGTTAATGAAACTAAGCTCCAGTACACATTAGTAAACATGGTAACATATACGAGACAGGATCGTTGACATGCATTTTTTTCCAGCGTTTTGCAGGGAGACACATGTAGTCCAGTAATAACTGTCATTCTTTCATCAGACTAATTGGCTGCAATGTTTATGATATTTTTGTCTGCACAATGAATAAGAACTGCATGTATTTATTCTATTGAGATGAGAACCATTTGTTCTTTTAATCTACAGAAATATGGTTGGACATCTATAGAGGGGTAAATCAGGTATGCTGCTATTCCAGAGGGGATGACAATGCGAGGGACTTTGCCTCAGGGCTTGAGACCTTCTTCAACCTGCTCCCTCTAACAGACTGTGACGTTAGAATTAATAGCACAAAAAATGTCATTATTAACCATGGAGTTGTGCCTCACAGCATCAGTGATTAAGTGAAAAAAGCCAAGGTTACCACTGGGTTAGTGCACAAAGACTCCGTTCTTTATGGCCATCGGCCTTTGTGTAAAATTATGTTACACTAATTTCCTGCTGCTAGATTACTCATTAGGCTCTTGGCATCTCTGAGAAGGACTGAAAGGGAGCTTGGGTTGGCACCCACCATGTTTGTCCTTGAGGCATTTCCTGGGCTATGCTCCACATGGCAAGTCTTTAGGAGAAAACACAAGGATTTCAGTGCTGATCTGAGACCAGCAGTCTGATGCATCTCAAGCAGGATAACATAAGGAGTTGGATCATATGAAACTGATTCTAGATGAACACTGAGGGGGTCACCTTCTACCAGACTCTGTCCCAAAACCTGAAGGTTAGCTCATGTTCAAAGTTTACCACAATATATAAGCATACATTCTCCTTGTTGTGTGGACCAGAAAAGTACATGTTGATGAGTCAACACTCAAACACATGGGAAACAGGGGATATAACGTCTGAAAATAAACTAATATATTCAAAATGGAATGAAAAACAAGGCCGCTTACACTACACACACTTCTACTTTGGACAACTACACCTGCTTAAGTGTCATGCCATAAAAGTGGCCAGAGGCTGGTGGGTGTTAACTTATAAAGTGGCTTGCTACTTCACATTTTGATTCCATTTAATGTAATTATTATGTTATACTTATTTAATCATTAATACTAATCTTTTAAGTTGCACTTAAAGTTTCTGTGGGTGCTGCAGCCCCCTTAGCACCCCTACTCACCATGTCCCCAATATGAAAACTCAAAATGATATTTCTAAAACAACACTACAATATTACGCACATGTTCATAATAAATATCACCCCCCAGATAAATATGAAGATACAAAATTCAATCCATATTCTCTCAATTCAAACCAGACAGTATATCATTGTCTCAATCAGAAAGCCTTGTCCTTCAGGTTGAGCAAAGCCTTAATAAAAGACAAGGATGAAAACCAAGGAAGATGGCTTGTACACATCTATTTCCCCATTTTCGCCTGGTTCAGCATGCCTGCTGACAGCTGATTCCTCTGCACAATTCTCGGCCGAACATCTGGTCTTTGATGTTGTTGGGTGAGCACTGCTCCACTGAGGGAAGAAGCAATCCCAGACAGTGCGGCTGGAATGGGCCTCTCCACTTTGATCTCCTCCATGCGTGAATGTTTGCAATTTTCCACTGTGGTCATTGCGTTGCTCTCAAACCCTGGCATTTATTTCTCACTGTGAGGCCATTTACAGCGCTAAGTGTTGCTGCAGATCAGCAGAGCAGGGGAAAGCTGGAAGTGGTAGGCAGGGGAAAAATAGGGAATATATAGGTTTAACCTTTGATACCTTATTATAGAAGACCGAGAAGTGAGTGGGCCAAGGCAGGCACTCGTGTATACGTGTTGGATGCCATGGCGTCAAACAGAAGAACCTTACACACTCACCAGTCACTTACCACCAGAAATGCTTAATTAAGTGGTTTGGCAGAGATGGAATCTTTGATATGGATGAGACATTGGCCTATAGTAAGCATTTCAGTGCATTTTATTCATTATACACAGAGGTGGGTAGAGGAGCCAAAAATTGTACTCAAGTAAGAGTATTGTTACTTTAGAATAATATGACTCAAGTAAAAGTAAAATTAGTCATCCAAATAATTACATGAGTAAGAGTAAGAAAGTATTTAGTGAAAAAACTACTCAAGGGCGGACTGGGACTAAAAGAAAAACGGCACTGGACTTTCTTCACCAGCTGTTGGCTTCGGTGGGGGGGGGGGGGGGGG
>JBBPCX010069650.1:0-11211 GCA_037974365.1 Hydrocynus forskahlii | reverse complement strand
GGGCAATCTATTTAATCAATGAAAATTGTTTTCATCTGGAGGTAAAGTTTATTTTTCTCCTAAGTCATGATCACACTGGTTGCAATCAATCACCCGCATGGAAATACAGTTCCTGCAGAGCAGAGGAGAAGAGAGGTTTTACACAAAGCTGGATCAAGTGATAAACAGCAGCTGCTCAGGGGTATCAAAGGGTGCACTGGGTTGAAAAATCCTAGGATGGTACTCCACTGACAACCAAAACACCTACATCAATACCACTCTCCTCTATGCAGGACCACCACTACAAATAAGATCAAACATATCAGAAGTGATTTCAATAAATGAGAATAAAGCAATGCCGTCTTGGGTGGAAGCCTAGATGGGTGTAGACGGACTGAAACGTGGTTGGTTGTGTGCTGTTTTGTAATTCAGTGAGGCCTGACAGGATAAATTAACAGCTCAGACGATCTCAATAGGCTTTGTGTCAGTGGAAATAAATGCTGGGTGAGTGTGGGGAGAGAACAGGAAGCAAAATGCACTGGCCTGAAACAGGCACACTTTAATAGGCTACTGTGTTTAGCGTGCTTAGAGCTCAACCACTGATTTCAATGCTAAATACCCAGCACCCCGGTCACTGAGCTTTCATCTGTGAGTAAGATGAATGGGCTGTGAAAGCATCTAATCATTCATACTAATTACTTCATAAAGTCACATCACTGGTGTTTTCTCTGTGCACTGCTATAATGTCAATGCCTGCACATATGCGTGTGTATGTGTATCCCAATTCACAGGGTAACTCCAACAGCTTCACCTTGCCGAGTCATGGCTCATTATCTCAGGTAACACACCGATACCAAGTTCACCCCTCACAGCAGAGCTAAGACTGCTTGACCTTTTCATTCTAAGCTGTAGCACTCAGGAGATTCCTCTCTCAGACTTGGAGCTCTCAGGTCAGAGCCGATGACCTAAGAGCCATAAAACTACTTCATTCACAGATAAGATCCATTTATTCCCTATTGTGGCCTTCATGCAGATCAGAAATCCCTCCTCAGATGTGCAGTCCAAAGAACGAATGTAAGAAAAACAGCATATTTAAGCAGATCCAGTAATTGAATTCTCTCTTTTGCTCTTCATGCCACTGGGTTATGCATCAGCAAGCTCAGGAGTGTAACACTTGCTGTATAAGAGGACTTCTTGCCTCTTTAATTTATTAACAGTGAAAGCAAGACAGGAGCTGAAATTTCTGCTGAGCTCATCCAACATTAAATTTCTTATAACAGCAAGTAATAGGACTGGGTGATATGGTAGGATAAATTATGTCCAAATACACTGTTTGGTGTATCCCATGAGTACCAACAGTGCTTGTATGATGCTGAACAAACAGTATCAATAGACATATTTAGGTCTAATGGAGAGTCATAACTTCATACGCTGTAAACCACACTTAGATTTTTCCTCTTGTACAAGCACGGAATCCTTGTCCACTAATGCTTCCATCTACGATGGTCAGACACTGCTGGAATCTGGAAAATTCCTAAAAAAAGAAAAGTCATTTGCAATATCAGCAGTAGCTGAGTGGCTGTGGAGGCTTCTGGCTTGTTTTGGGGATCAGGCTCCAGGACCGTGGCCCGACACAGCTGGATGAGAGAGACGGCGCCACATGCAGTGTGAGTGGAAACAGAAGACCGGCAAGTGGGCTTGTGTCAGTGCTAGGCTAATGGGTAACCACAAGAGACAGACTGCTCCTTCCTCTCTCTTATGTTGGCTCCTTTAACCACAATCTGGACCTCACACTGAAATTTATATTGTGCCTTACACAGCGAGATGAGGGACCACAGTGTTTTCAATCTGACTCGGCCGTTCAGCTGAGCGGACTAAATATGACATGGTTTGCACTGCCTTTATGTTGCCTTATCTGCAGTTAATTACGGTGTACTGGTATAAAAGGTTATTACAAAATTGTATACCAGGCACCTAATAAAGAGCCATTGTTTCATAAACCAGTCAGAAACATAAATTAAGACGAAAATAGGTCATTGGAATTTGATTCTGGAATAAACCTGCCACATTAACTGAAATATACAACCATGCTTGTATTATGATAAATGCAAGAGGCATTAACACTGGCGGAATGGCATGCCACAGCACATCTGCATCAGGCTTTCAAGCTATCGATCTGCATGAAATTAAAAATCAATAATGTCTCACTACAAGGTATTATGACTACGCTGTGAATGAAGGACAACAGTTTATTCAATGACCTGCTTTCCCATGCCGTCACTATTTTTCTACACGGACATCCAGTGAACAATTTTTGACAAACAAATGCTCACACAGAGCATTCTGTAATCACTCTGCATCCTCAAACAAATCTGTGTATCTAGCCGCTGTTGAAATCCACTTCTTTAGGTGAACTGACACAGAATGACCCCTCTCTAGCCCTAAAAGCATACAAACAACAACAGCCCCTCGTGAATCTTTCAAAAGCGTAGTGCAAGCACCATCAAAGAGCTTAGTATATCCAACTTGGCGCAGCACAACAAACCAAGGACCTGAAATAATAATATTGAGTTTTATTCTGCTCATGAAATACTTTGACATCTTTTTTGGGTGCTTAGTTGTAGCTTGGCATGACAAAAGGCACAGAATATAACAATGAGCCTCAAGGAAAGGGGGCCTTCAGAGGGGAATGCTGCTTGTACACCTCTGAGCAGACTGAGAGCCCTTCAGAATGTCATGACACTTCTCTGGTCCTCATATCCTTCTGTTTCCCTCTGCAGCACCAACACCTGCTCAGGCATGCAGGAGAAATTTCTGTCTTCTATTGTAATGCGACACTCACCTGAATTAAATACAAGCACTGCTCATTCAGATTACACACATCTGTTCTGTCTAATTATGGACGATATTAAGGTCAATTGTGAATGACCCCAAAAAAAAAAGGGTCCCAGACATGGTTCAGTAAAGATAAGTAATGTGGTCAGTACGGATGAGCAGATATTTCAGGCGATAATCTGGATGCTCTCGTCTCTACCTGATTGAATCTATCCAGCACAGTCTGTACAAAGACAGTGACAAGTTTGGGTGTTTTGGCTATGCAAACCAGCCCATTTAATATAAAATAACTATGAGGCTGAACTGCAATGAAGCTAAACTGTCATCTTCAGTTAAAAGGGGTTGTATTTCCATGTACAGTGCCCTTCACACAGACTGGCAGTCCTGGAAGAAGCGAGATAGCTCTCTTTCAACTGAAAACTCAGGTGTTCTTTTTGCAAACTGAAGAAGCATAAAATATTATAAGAAAGCTACAATCAATTATGAAAAGTATTTATTTCATGATAAGATTTGGTTCTTTTTTCTTTTCATCATTGTATTTCAAGTGTAGATTTTGAATAAAAGATCATAAAGGAGGTTTTTACCGCAATATTTAGTTACTATACAGTTGCTACATTTTGGGACCCAAAAGTTTTGAACAATCAAACAATAAATGTGTTAAAGACTACTATGAAACACACCAAAATAACCACTAACCACCATACGATTAAACAAATGAGCCTCAAAAACAGAAAGGCCAAGTAATAAATTAAAAAGGTGTACAGTGAGTTCAATCCCAGTTGGTGCTGCAGCAATCCATTGAAAAAATGCACATCTGGCTTCGCTCTGACTGGGTGGGCAGGCTGCACAGGTGTCGTTTAGCTGATGAAACAGAGCTGGATGTCATAGCTGGTACATTGTCCAAGCACAATGTACCGTCCAATACGCTCATTTCAAAGCAAATTTTCATATTAAAATCTGAAGCGAGGCTGAGGTGGGAAGCTCTTGATGGAGGATGGTGAAAGCAGGGTTACTTATTTTTTTAAAAATGTTTCTTTTTCAATATAATGCTACAAATATTAGGAATGTGCTTGGATGTTGAGGAGTGAATGCCTTCGGATGTCTTATTATTCCAAAATAAACAAAGGGACATTAATAGGTCCTTATATGGGATGTGTTCTGGAGGCTGCCTCAGATAAGCTAACATGTTTATGCTGGATGAAGTGTTTTTACCTCAGTGGGCGATGTGTCAACGTGTTAGTAATTCCGGGGAGCCTCTCAAACCAGCTGACATCAGCTGGATTAACTTTTTTAGTCTGGTTAGCAATAAATCTACGTTGTTCATTGATCCCAATCACGCCTTTAACAGCATGTCCTTGCTAACTGAATCATGCCAAGGAGCTCATGTATGATTTAATCTACTTACGTTTGAGCAAAACCATCACGTTTTGATGTCCTGTTAAAACATAAAGCTTGTGTTTTACTGAACTGTTGCTCTGTGTATTTTCTCAGTGTTCCCATGATAAAAGAAATATCTGAATAATGATTTCAGTATTAAAATACTGGCACCTCAAATGATTAACCAAGTACATGAGTGCTTATGCACATCGCTAATATTTATAACATACAAAGAAATGTATTTACTTCCTGGATTCCTATTTTCTGGTCTTCTGAAATGAGCTAATGACGTTGCATTGCTTCAGTTAGACTTTATGGACTGGCTGGGTGGTGTCGTGTGATTGGGGGAGTCCTAGCTAGTAGGTGGAATTGGAGACAACTAAATCAGAGACACTACTGGGAAAGAGATCAATTAACCCATTAGAACACTGAAATGTATGGTATACGGTCATCTTTATTTGGTAATGAAAGTATAATTATTCTAACAGTAGGAAATCTCAATTGCATGGTGGTCTTACTATTTTCTGTAATAAGAAATATAAGGTCAACTCTCTTCCTAACACTGTATACCAATCTTTTGAATCTTTTGAATCGTATGTTATCGGAAGTATACCTACTATCTTAGCTGCCGTTAATCGCCAACCAAGGCTAAATCCTCTCTTTCTAAGTGAATTTTCAGACTGTTGCTTTTCTATGCTATCTGTCAGCTAACATAATCCTTCTTGGGGATTTTAATATCCATGTGGACACTGAAAATAACTCACACACGAAGGATTTTTTGGCATGCTTGGACAGTTTTGGACAGTATATAGACTTTCCAACACATTCTAAGGGACATACATTGGATCTTGTATGCTGTTCAGGCATAGCCCCTATAAATTGCAGTGTGTCTGACATTATGTTATCTGATCACAAACTAATCTCATTTAAGGCCTACCTACCATTATATCAAAACAAGCTGCCTTGCTCTACTATGTTTAGAAATATTAAAAACATTGACTTAACAACTCTTATCACTGAAATTAATAACTTGCCCAGTAATCATTATCTATCCACCTCGGATGATCTTGTGTCATACTACAATGACAGTCTTTATAACAGCTTCGATACATTGGCACCTGTGAAGACCCGAACTGTAAGTTTCACTCATACATCCCTTTGGTACACCTCTGAACTGCGACTGTTAAAATCTCAGGGTTGTCGCTCTTCGTAGCTCTAAGTTTACAACCTGCAAACTTGACCCTCTTCCTACTCAACTGGTTAAGCTCTGTATTCCTTCCCTCTCTTCCTTTATCACTGATATTATTCATTCCTCTCTTACTTCAGGTGTAGTTCTGACTGCTCTAAAAACTGCTATAATTACTCCCATAATAAAAAAACCCGGAGTATAGCCGAATGATCTTAATAACTTTCGTCCAATCTCAAACCTTCCTTTTTTGTCCAAAATTATTGAAAATATTGTTGCTTCCCAGGTTCATAACTATCTCTTACAAAATGATCTATATGAAAAATTTGAATCTGGATTTCGTCCACTTCATAGTACTGAAACTGCACTGGTAAAAATGACTAATGATCTTTTATTAGCTACTGACTCTGGTTTATCATCCATACTAATTCTCCTTGATCTAACGGCTGCCTTTGAAACAATTTCCCATCGTATTTTGCTTAATCGTTTAGCCTCTATTGGTATAAACAATACAATACTCCTATGGTTTACATCGTATCTTTCCAATCGTACACAGTTTGTACAGCTACAAAACTTTACATCTGACCTATCTCCTGTTAGTAGTGGTGACCCTCAAGGTTCGGTCCTTGGTTCCCTTTTGTTTATTATCTACCTTCTTCCCTTAGGTAATATCTTTAGGTAATTTGGCATTAACTTTCATTGCTATGCTGATGATACTCTTTATCTTTCAGCAAAACCCAACAGTGCATTCCCACCTGAACCTCTTCTGAAAGCAATTCGGGAAGTAGAAGTTTGGTTTTCTCATAACTTCTTTAAATTAAATGGGTCCAAAACTGAAATACTTTTAGTTGGTACAACTACTTTCCAATCTTAGCACCTTTTCTTTCACCATTGGAAGTGCATCTCCTTCCCCTTCCCTCCAGGTTAAGAGCCTCGCGGTTATTTTTGATAGCATTCGCTCTTTTGTTCCACATATTAATAATATTACTCGGAGTGCTAATTTTCACCTTCATAATATTAACCGCCCACGTCCGTCACTCTCTCATAATAATACAGCTATTTTACTTAATGCTCTTGTTACATCTCGTCTCGATTATTGCAATGCACTCCTCTTTGGTTTACCTTATGAATCTCTTAGTAAACTTCAACTGGTTCAGAATTCAGCTGCTAGAGTTATTACTAGATCTTCGCCTCTCTCTTCTATTACTCCTGTTCTAAAGCAACTTTACTGGTTTCCTATCCGTTTTCGTATAGTTTTAAAAAATTTTCTCCTTACCTTTAAATCTTTACACAATTTAGCCCCACCATACCTCTCTGAACTCCTTAAACCACATTTACCGTCTCAAACTCTCCTTTCTTCTTCTACTGCTTTTCTCTCTGTTCCTTCTGCATCACTGTCCACTACTGGATTAAGGTCTTTTAGCTGCTGTGCTTCTTGGCTATGGAATGCGCTGCCTCTTCACATACGCAGTTACTTCACTTTCTGAGTTTAAATCTCTTCTCAAAACCCAATTATTTACATTGGCTTTTCATACATAATTCTAAATAAATCTACATAAATCTATTAGTCAATTTTTACCTATATATATATATTTTTTTTTTGTATTTTTATTTTTATATTTATTTTCCAGTATTACATAATGAATTGTACTGTTTCTTGTCTTGTTTTATCTATTTTTATTTTATCTATTTTGTTTTATCCATCTATCTATTTTTTGTATTGTTTATCTATTGTATTGTGTGTACAATTGCTGCTTTTAACCTGTAAGGTGACCTTGAGAGTTTTGAAAGGCGCCCACAAACAAAAGGTATTATTATTATTTTTATTATTATTATTATTATTATGACGAAGTGTGGGCAGGATAGGGGGTGTAACACTGCTGAAATATTGGAAAATTCCGCATGCACAATTTCTGCCTAAACTCAAATGTGTAAATGGATATAAAAATTTGCCCATTTTAATATTGGACATTCCATGTGAAATCAGGATATTTCACAAATATTTCATGAAAAAGAAATATGTTTATTTATTTCATGTACTACTTTCTAGTCTTGTGAAATGAGCTTATGAGGCTGCATTAACGTCAGTTAGAAAAGATGTGGTGGGTTTTATGTAAAATCACCCTCCCAGTGTTGGTGGTGTTGTGTGATTTCTGGAGTCCTAGCTTGTAGGTGGAATTGGATACGACTAAATAAGAAACACTACTGGGAAAAATCAGAGGGAAAAAATTATTTCAGTGGACAGACATAATAGGACAAAAAAGGAACTAGTCTAAAGAATAGAGTCTGTAAAATATGATTTTAATTTACATTAAACTGCCAGTGGAACTCTCTCACTGCCTTATTGATAGTGTGTCTGTTTGGATGATGTTTCCTGCAGCAGCAGGGTAAATTCTGAGCTCAACAGCAGCAACTTAACTCAGCGCTTCAACTAGCAGCAGACTAGTGACCCGGCAAACACTTATTACACTCAGCTACTGAATCTCACAGAGCCAAGAGGCAGAAAGTTCTTGACTGTTCAAGTCAGTCACCCACACTGAACCCCAATGAGCACTTATTTAAGGAAAACTGTGAACAATAAAGCCCCTGGCGGTTTTCCCTTTTACCAGACGCATGTGATTCTACAAGCTGTTCAAAACTGCTGCTCGATTCTGCATCACATTTTTGTTGTTAACGGGCGTTCTGTGGGCAAATTAGATTGAACATTTTGGCCAAAAATTAGCACATATCTAAGTGAATGCAAGTAAGCAAATGGTAGCCTGCCAAGTTCCAAATGTCTGTATTGCATCCAAGCCGGGCAGCAGAAGAGGAAACACTTTGTGTGGAAAATGATCATGGAAAACAGTTAAAATGGGTTCAGTGAATCTTCTTTTTGCCTTCCCTTTGATTTGACAATGATATAGCTCCAACACACACACACACACACACACACACACACACAATATTTTTGTTTGCCCCAGTGTCCACTTCAGAGATAGAGAATGTCTAAAAACTACCTGAAAAAAAATTATTACTATTACTATTAGAAGTAATGGTACTATAATCCCTGGAAGTGATAATAATAAGAGATCAAATACTCTGAGATCAATTAACTTATTATAACACTGAAAGGTGTAGTATACTGTCATCTTTATTTGGCGATAAAAGTGTAATAATTCTAATAGTAAAGATCATAACTGCATGTGTGTGCAAGATAAGATAGTGGGAAATTCACATTGCTCATACACACCATTGTCTGCATAAACTCAAATGTGTAAATGTATATTATAATTGCACTGATGTACGTCGTGATGTACGTCAGCTAAATGCTGTAAATGTAAATGTAAATTTGCCCCTTTTTAACACTGGGCCTATTTGTGAAATCAGGATATTTTGTTAAGTAACTTCCACAGAGCATTCTCATCTAGCAGCTTGTATGGAGAAACTCATTGTGCCCTAAAAATAAACACCGTTCTGACATTTCAGTCACCTCATCTTCTGATGTCAGGATATTGGATGGACATGTTGTCAAGTTAGAGAAGCAAATCTCAGCAAGGATGATTAATGCATGTTGATTGGTTTGGCAGAGAAGAGTCTTAGGATGGTCATGAACAAATGCTCTGTATTTGCAGATGATTTCAGAATGGTGTTTATAACACTCACTGACCCGTAGCTTAATTGTAACTGTAACCATTTGTTCTTTGTTCACTTTCTTAAGCATCTGTATGCATTTTTAAACATTAAAAGGACATAAATAAATATGCAACCACAGTCAATCTTTTTGCTAGTGTCTCAGAAGAAGTGGATTTCAACATTTGCAGCGCAGTGGTGCACATGACAACTGAAAGAAATGTAGCACTCTTGAGTAACTGGAGGGCATTTTCATCACAGTTTTCATTATTTTTAACAATCCCATAGTAGTCAGAAAGGGAGGGAACACATATACTATAAACAGAACACAGACAGGTTGACATTTCAACTTCAGTCATTTCTGTTGTACATCATACAAATGGGTCCAGTTAACCACATGTGCATGGCTTGTCATGATTACATACATTATACATTTTTTGGTTATTTCCTGGCTTTATAAATTAACCTGCTTCCAGACCACATATTTTTCATCTATTTTTCTAATGTTGGTATATAGTGTCACAATAGCAGCACTGACTCCTTGGGATTTTACCCTGTATAGTATAATAGACTGAATTAAATGTAGCATGTATCTGAAAAACTAAAGAACGAACTCAGTAATAAAGAAAAAATGCAAGGTGTTAGTCACAGAGGTGGCCAAAATGTAATACAACGACAATTCATGATTCACAAAATGCATCATATTTCATTCTTCAGGGTTGACAAGTTACAAACAAATAAAAATAGCACCAGTCATGCCACAAACAAATACAAGCAAAACTATGAATACAATTACACTTAACTGTTCACACCCTTGCACTAAATCATCATGCAGATTGATGATCTGCATGATGAGACATTTTTAACTAATTTAGCCTTGTAGCTCCAGTCTCAACCTACAGAAGCAAACTTTAGATGCCACACGTCTTGGCTGACTGACTGCAGTTGGAGTGAAGTTGAACATTTACCTGCGAGTCATACTTGAACAGAAAACCTTTCCCCCCTTACCTAACATGTGTCTGTTCCTACCAGTTTTCCCATCATCATGTGCAGCCATGTAATGCAATGTCATTCTTTTAAAGCTTGCTATGGCTTCATTACACTCATTATTCTATAGCTTCACTAGAGTTTCAAATAATGGCCTTTACACACATCTTCAGTCTGGATGTCAAAGTGTTGAAAGGAAAGTGGCGAAACAGCGTCAAAATTCTGAGCATGATTCAAACACTATACGACACGTTGCTTAACTTGCCATTTGGATAGTAAATATTCTATCTAGCTTACAGTGCACACCCTAAAAATAATAGATATTATTTATTATGTGCTTAACTGAGACTTTTAGCATCTTAAAGTGAACATGACCCCTGTTCCAACACAATTTTAATATTTGTCCAGAGCGACTAGATCAAATATATGGACTACAGATTTAACTGCAGAATGGTCTTCAGTCTGGAATGTCCTTTGATTTACGTTTTGCAGAACTTCCAAGCCAAGGTTTTTCGAACTCAGACATTCTTTACTCGCGGGTTGAAAGGAGGTTGTTATCATTAGTGGAGTGACAGATTCATTTATGCTTTTCATTAGCAAAGTCTGAAACACCACAAGCCTTGAGAACTGCTGACCGTTCCTTTTAAAGCACCATAAATTGGGCAATAACAGGGGCCAATTAACACCAAAGTCACAAAGTGTATGTTTCCAAACACTCCAAAGGTCCCTTTTCCAACTGCAAGGTGACAAGATGAATGGATGATCAACAGTTTCTGTTTTTCTGATCACTGACTTGAATGTAAAAGATCATACTGTGTACGGAATGAATGATACACTCAAGTGGGTCAAAGGCAGCATTTTTCCCACACTTGGCTCCTGAAGATTCTAACTTTATATCACAAATTATGGCTCCAGAGGAAAAGTAAACACAATGTCTGCATTTCTGCAAACACCACCCCACAAAAAGGAATACATGACATTAGCTCTACTTCAGCATTCTAAACTGTGAGAAGCAGCTCAGGCTGTAAGCACCACTTTTGTCTTTCACTTGATTGCCACTAATTAAATGTGTCCAGTACAAAATAACAGAGAAAAGTGGTGGTGATGGTGGGGGGGATCTCTGGTTCATTGTGGTAAAATGCCCAGCAGATCACTAATCACTAAGTGTCTCACAGTCACTCCTCTACACTCCCACTGACACATCTAATGAACCCTTTTTCTGTCCTCTCTACTCATTC
>JBBPCX010069649.1:0-11212 GCA_037974365.1 Hydrocynus forskahlii | reverse complement strand
ACAACCACCTACATATATATATATATATATATATATATATATATATATATATGTTTATATGTGTGTGTGTGTGTGTGTGTGTGTGTGTGTGTGTGTGTGTGTGTGTAAATATAAACCTGTGAGTATATGTATGTCGGTACAAACTGGATAGCATAACTGGAACAAACTGGACAAAATCAGGAAGCAACAATAAGAGTAAAAAACAGTAACAATGAACCAGACAACTGCACATGGCTCACAATAATATGTCACCCCAAAAATTGCACGTTACACCAGAAAGCCATTAAGATTACACATGTTGTACCCAAAAATATTGCACACAAGGGAAAAATATTGCACAATATTAAACTTTTAGATAAACATATAAAGCGCATTGATTTGTTAAAAATAAGTAGAATCGTTTTGCAGAACACCATTCACCACTCAGGCACTGAGCTCAATATGAGAAAGAGATGAAGAGCAAGGCACGCCTCCTTATCCTCCTTATCCGACGACGATTTTGTCCTGAAAGGAAAACGTCTGGGTCTTCTGCATCCACTCAGGAAACAGGTGGACAGGAGGTTTAAAGCAGAGTTATAGTGAGTTATAGTGATATGAGCGATATGGATGTTCTTCAGGCCAGAGATGGAGCTTCACAGGAAGTGGCATGTGGAGATGAAAGATCTGCCTCCATATGTGTGGAATGGTCTAATAATGGCAGTATAATTTTAGCGCTTAGCTTTTGTTGGCGATAATAAAAGCATGCTGTAGTCTGATATGAATTATTTCTGACTGAAACAAGTGGAGAAAGTGCAGATGCTTTCAATCCCTGCCACAATTGTGTTTGTAAGTAGAAGCGGAGATATTTGTTATGATCTGAATTTGAAGGAAAGTTTTTGTGTTGTCTTTTTGTCACTGTTTGACAAATCTGGACAAATGGAAAGCTTTTGATATGTAAATGCAACATTAATGTAATAAACCAGGCTTTGATATGTAAATGTGATGTAAATGTTTTTAACCACTATGTATTCAGTCATATAATTACTGTTAAGCTGTATAGTTAAATGACAGTAATAGCTTTATACTTGTAAACAGCCCTGATGCCCTGATGACGTAATTGTCACTGGTGTGGTCCCCTGAAAGTGAATATCTTCCTTACATTTAATGAAGAAATGTTATTGCACCAGTGCTCTGCGGTGGGCTGGCACCCAGCCCAGGGTGAGCCCCTGTCTCGTCCCTGCTATAGGCGCCGGATCTCCGCAACCCTACGAAGGATTAAGTGGCTACAGAAAATGAATGAATGAATAAATGTTATTGCGGCATATTTTAATGCATTTAGATGTTTTAAGCTGCACTGACAACCTGTGTTTACTCCAGGCTTCTTTTTTTTGTTCTATTTAATATTGTTAAACATGGCCATTTTAAGGCATGTAATTTTAAACTGTAAGGCATGTAATTTGAACTTTTTAGGCTCATTTACATTGTTAATGCCTTGGGAAACAAAATGTACCTCTTTCTGACAGCATCCTATTTATAGGTTCTCAATATTTCCTTTTGTAATCAATAGGACCAATATTAATAAATATCCTTTCCTATATACATATATACATATATACATAAATATACACACATCATTTGCAGTACTGATATATCAGTGGTCTTCAATATGCAAATGAGCCCTCTAACCGATCACATTATTTTCACTGTGCACTTTGAGCCTCCTGACCAGTGTCTTGTGGGGCTTGGGTAGGGAGGCGCAGATGCAGGGCTCCATTTTATGTGACTTTTATTTACACAAACTCAAAGAAGGCATGAGGGCCAAAACACAAGGAAACATAAACTCCAAAGCTCAGACACAGAAGATGGGTACAAAAGACGGATATACTCCAACATTCACAAGGGACAAAAAACGGTAGACCAACACAAGGGCATGACATGAGGCAACTTAAATACACAGATGACTTGGACATAAACCAATCAACAAGTACAATCACTTAAACTAGAAACACTAAACAGCTGTAACTAAAGACATGACACTGGACACTGTGAACACACAGCGACCCCATCCCAAAATAAAAGTCCTAAATATAACCTAAACAAAGGCGGTGTTTATCGGCCGTTGACCGTGGACGTAACAACCAGTTCTGGATGAGTGTGTTCTGATGATCTGAGATGTTTCTCTCCAATCAAAGAATATTATTTTGGCCCGTGTCGCATTATTGATTAATCAATGTATCACAATGACAGCATAATCACAGCATTAGTCAAAGTCAAAGTGAATTTGATTGCCATCTAACCATATACTAGTATTCAGAGAGAAGCTCAGGTACCACAGTGTACATATAGTGCAACAGACATGAGGCATTGTGAAACAAACAAAACAGTACAAATAAGAAGTATAAAATAAGGTAAGGGTGATTTTTAAGGTAAGGGACAGCTCACTGTGCATTGTATATGAACAGTTGAAAAAATGCAAAAAGTATGTATTTTATGTGTATCATGAACTTGAACCACAGTGTGTCTTTGCAGATAGCTGGAATGGAGGTGGGGAAAAAGGTTTTTGCCATCAATGGAGACCTGGTGTTTCTGAGGCCGTTCCACGAAGTGGAGAGTTTTCTAAAGCAGAGCTTCAACAGCAAGGGACCCCTCAGAGTGCTGGTCAGCACCAAACCCAGAGAGTGAGTGAAATGTGAAGCCTGGGATTTACAGATTTTAGGGAGTATTAACGCACTGCACGTAGTCCGAGACAAGTGTATGATGGGATATAGCTGGGTTTAAGCTCCTATTACTTGTGAGCAACATTAGCTAGAAAATTCATGAGCAGCTTGAACGAGTGGTTTGTTGAAGAGGTATCTGACATTGTGGTTGTATTGTGTGTGTGTGTGTGTTTGTGTGTGTGTGTGTGTGTGTGTGTGTTGCAGGACAGTGAAGATTCCAGATTCAGCGGATGGTTTGGGCTTCCAGATCCGTGGCTTTGGACCATCTGTGGTGCACGCAGTCGGCAGAGGTAAGGAGGGAAAGAGGAGAGCGAGAGAAGGAGAGAGAGAAGGAGAGAGAGAGAGAGAGAGAGAGAAAGAGAGAGATTGAGAGACAGAGAGAAAGAGAGAGACAAGATGAGAGAGAGAGAGATAAAGAGAGAGAGATAAAGCGAGAGAGATAAAGAGAGAGAGAGATAAAGAGAGATAGACAGAGACAGATAAAGAGAGAGAGAGAGAGAGAAAGAGAGGGAGAGCTAGGCAGAGATAAGGAGGGCCGGGAGGATGAGAGGAACAATAAGAGAGAGAAAAAGAAAGAGAGGGGTAGAGAGACTTAGAACATGAGGGAGAAAGAACGAGAGAGAACGAGAAAGAGAGAGAGGAACGGATAAAGGAAGCTGTTTTTTTCTTTGTTTCTGTGTGACTTGAGCACTACAGCTGCAGCACAGCTGCATTTATATGAATGTAAAGGACTGGACACACTCACACACACACACACACACACACACACACACAAACACCCACTTTCATCCAACTCTCACCAACTCGGTGGCGGATGAGTGGGTCACTATAACAGCAGTCTATTCCACGCGGGCACAACTTTATTTCTGAAATAGAGGGAGAGAAAACGACAGAGCGAGAGAACAGATGATAGCAGGAGATGAGAGAGCCACTCGGGATGGAGAAAGGAAGCGACAGAAACATTTCTCATAGCCATTTCTCAAAGCAGCTTTATCTCAGCCTGACCAGAAACCCCTCAGTGGGAACACAATACTCACCAGTGAGGGTGGGTGTCATGATGATAGCTTGTCAATACTTATAATGTACCAAATTTTATCCAAATTTATGATGACTATGATCAAAATGTATGACAATATCAGGATTTATGAAGTTTATGTTCACCTGAATGGATCATTAAAGATTTAGAACAATTACAAAGAGCATGTGAACCGCACAGCTGTAACTTCTTCAGATGTTCTCTTTTCTTCTCCTCTCTTCTCTTCTCTACACTTCTCTTCTGTTCTCATCTCTTCTCTTCTCCACCTCTCTTATGTTCTCATCTCTTCTCTTCTCTTTTCTTCTGTTTTCATCTCTTCTGTTCACTTCTGTTCTCTTCTCCTCTCATCTCTTCTCTTCTCTTCCCTTCCTCTCCTCTCCTCTCATCTCCCCTCCTCTTCTTTTCTTTTTTCTTCTCTTCTCTTCTCATCTCTCCTCTCCTCTCCCCTCCTCTTCTCTTCTCCTCTCCTCTCCTCTCCCCTTGTATAGGTGTTCAGAAAAAGTCAATAATGTTATCCAACCTTCCTCAGCCTGTGTCCTCTCAGCCACAAGAGAAGGAGTGCAATGGGCGAGTGTCAGGGGGTTTTATAGAAGAATTTCATTACACACACACACACACACACACACACACACACACACATACACACACATACACACACTCATACCATCCTGGTCTGAGGTTGCACAGTCTCCCCCGCTGGTCTCAGCAGGTCTTTCATCATTGCAGCAGTTTGACTGAGCTGAGCCCACACGGACACACACACACACACAGACACACACACACACACACACACACATGGGCGCACACACACACACACACACACACACACACACACACACACACTCCTCGTCGCGATTCCTGTTCTCTGACTGCACAACCATAAACTGGTCTGGTCACACTGGCGCTATAAAGTGGTAGTTTGACGAACACATAATAGACTTTTTGTCCATTTTTATAGATAACAGTGTATCGCACCGTGTCAGAAACCATGTAAGTGAGTCTATTTGAGATTCCCAAACTAATCAATATGGTTTGAGGCAAGTGTGTGATGGTTTAGGCAATTGTGAAGGACCATGCTAATGGTAAAGAGCATGCTTCCATTTCTTTTTAGCCTCATTAGCCTAGTAGCAAACTTCAGACAGCAAACGCATCCTACTAGATCAACTAGCTTTGAATTAAGAGAGGATATCTATGAAAATCAGATCTTAAAAGAACTACATATCTTCTCTTCTTTTCTCCTCTCCTCTCTAGTCTTCACTTCTCTTTTCCTCTCTAGTCTTCTCTTCTCTTCTCTACTCTCCTCTTCTTTTGTCTTTTCTTCTCTCCTCTTCTCTACTCTTCTTTTCTCTTTTCTTCTCTTCTCTACTCTTCTCCTCTCTTCTCTTCTATTCTCTCTTCTGTCTTCTCTTCTCTTCTCTTTGCTTGGGGTCTCTTCTCTTCTCTACTCTTTTTTTCTCTTCTTTTCTCTTTTCTTCTCTACTCTTCTCTATTCTTTTCTTCTCTTCTCTTCTCTTACCTGTATTGAAGTTCACTAGCTTTGGATTAAGGGGAGAAATTAAGGGCAGAACTGCATATGAGGTGAAATCTGTCTCTCCTGTCTTTTGTAGAATATGAGGAACATTAATTCTGACTTGGTTCGTGCAGTCAGAAAAGTTCATCCACCGTTTTGCATGCAGAGCCTCAGCTGTAGATAAAGCAGTACACGAAGCTTGGACGCCCCTAACCAAATTATGTTCTACAATTATATTTTGTTGATAAATGTAAATAAACATCCTCTACCGAGAAAACACTTTGGTGCCCAGATACTGTTTGCTTAAAAAATTGGAAACACATAGAAAATCTTCATGGCTCTACTTACCAAACTGCTCGCTTGTTAATTAGAGAAAACATAACGAAGCAATGAAAACCTTACCTGAAATCTCAAGGGTGTTTTCACACTTGATCCGTTTCAGCCCTTAAAGTGAACTCAGATCGATTAGTCTGCATTTTTTGCGTTTATGTGAACATGCCAAACGAACTCAGATCCCTCTGAAATGAACCGGTTCGCTTTAAGTCCGCGGCACAGTTCGGTTAAACCCACGCATTATGACCAGAAAGCTCTGGGTTTGCTTCGACAGTTTTCGCCCTCTGTGCTTGCCGTAGGTGGATTGCATGGTACAGCCCCGGGAAACCACATATGTCTATGCGGGGAAACAGGCAACAGACAATAAAGAAATAAGCTAATAAATATGAATAAATGATCATAAAAAATAAAACCAAATAAATAAATAAATAAATAAAGGGACCTAGCGATTCTTGTCAAGATCACGTTTCTCTGCCAAGTTGCTCAGCCTCAAAGCATTCTTGCTCTCCATCAGCTGAAGAACAGTAGTAGTAGAGATCTTTGTGGAAAATGTAAAAGTTTGGTAGAGCTTTTAAACATCTATTCTTATGGAGAAAAAAATTCCCAAGAAGGGGAATGTGAAGAAACAGCGGTGGCAGGTTGGATGAGGGGCTAAAGTGTGAACAGAAAATAAAACTGAGACCCCATCTGAGCTGAAGTGGAGCAGAAAGAGAACCGAGTCCCTTTTCAAATGAACACACACTGTGAACTGTGTTCCCTTTCTGTTGGTCCACTTTTTGGACCACCCCTAGAGTTTGGTTCCTTTAAAGAGGACTACATGTAACAGCTTAATGTCTGTTTGCTACTTTTTATTTATCTTGATTTAGATCAGTGAGAGCAGTAATCGATCAATGATCAGTCCTCGATTACAAACTGAAGGCCCACTGTTGATCTGATTGGTCAGCACATTTCTACTATAGCATACTTATGCTATAGTACTCTAGCACCCCTCACTTGAACCGTCCACCATTTCTTTAAATTTTGCTTTGAATCATCTTGGTGCAAAAATACTGTTTTGTGTCTCTCAAACTTCTTTGTTATACTAAGTAGATTAAATGAAAGAAATGGGAGCAAATGTTTTACTGACAGGCTGCAAAGTACCTAAAGATACAAGGAGTCCAGATAAAGGAGTTCCAACCACTCAGCATTCAGCACTACCAGTATACTGAAAATGAGAGTCTTTGAAAGTCCTTCAGGAAGCCTGGAGAACTGTTCCTCAAGACCACAATAAAATACAAGAAAGTCTGGAAATTGTATATTTATACTACAGTACTAGAGTCTAAAAGTAGTGACGTAGTGTTCTTTAACCCTGCTCCGGCTGCTCTTTACCTTGTGCTTGTATTTCATCCTGATGGTCCAAAATGACTTGGGATAAATATAGTTAATGTACATTAAAAGTTTATAATGTGGTTTTGTTACAACAACATAAATCAGCAAGCTGGCTTCACCATCCCGTTCCTGCTTACGTTCTCCATCCTGTCGTTGTGTTTATTCTCAGCTTGTTTAGACACGGTTTATCGCACTACCTGACATCCTGACCTGGAATTTACATGAAGTCCGCCTGTTTCGAATGTGATTCATGCTGTGTAGGCTCAGGGCGAGTGACTGTCCCTGTCTGTGCCACTGCATGTAAACACGTTAATAGAGAAACTGTTTGTTTATTGCATTTTTTTGTCCAGTCGCCCTTTCCATTTCCATCTGTCTGCCATAGTTTGTCCCTGTTTGGTTTATTCTCATGAGCTCACACCATGTGTCTGTGTTTGCAGGCACAGTTGCGGCCATGGCCGGGCTGCACCCGGGTCAGTGCATCATAAAAGTCAACGGCATCAACGTGAGTAAAGAGAGTCATGCCAGCGTGATCGCGCACGTCACTGCCTGCAGGAAGTACCGCAGACCCACTCAGGTACAGCCGGGTCACAGAGTTTCCAACCTGACACTCCTGACGCTCCTACTGTGATCTGAAAATGTGCTTAAAATGTATTTATATTCACTTTTTGATGTAGAATTACCCAGTTGGCTTTTTAGTGAATTACGCTTTTGCAGAATCTTCTCTTCTCTTCTCTTCTCCTCTCTCCTCTTATCTCTTCTCCTCTCTTCTCTTCTCTCTTCTCCTCTCTTCTCTTCTCTTCTCTTCTCTCCTCTCTTCTCCTCTCTTCTCTTCTTTCTTCTCTTCTCCTCTCTTCTCGTCTTTCCTATTCTCTCTTCCCTTCTCTTCTCTTCTCTTCTTTTCTGTAAAAAAATTCCCACTTTTTGTTGTTCTTATGGTTTTAAATGGTGTTCTAGTTAAATAAATTATTTTATTACAGCAAAAAATAACAATTAAAATGAACAGTCCAGATGAACAAAACCAATATCCTGTTCTATTCTATTCTATTCTATTCTATCTTATTCTATTCTATACTCTGTTGATGAAACTCCGGTCTTTCCTGACTAGCATTTAGTAGTAGTTTTAGTTCCAGGGGTGGCGGTCTGTATCCTGCAGAGCCGGAGAGAGCTCCAGGGGTCTGAGGTTAAGGCTATAGGAGCTGTAGGATGTTTATGGTTGGCCTTTATTGGTGAGAACTCTTGCTGGAGTATGAGGAGAGTGATTACATAGTTTCTGGTTAGACGGTCAAAGCCAGTCATAGACAGCACCGGAAATGGCTGTGGTCGCCCTCCTGGCATCTCATTGCCACCAAGTCTGGAAGAGGGAGAGGAGTACGCTTACATTTACATTTACATTTACTTGCCATAAATGATATTTAGTAGATCCTCTTATCCAGAGTGAATTATAGAAGAGCTTTGTTAATGCTAAAATCCTGAATGTTGTGAGAAATAGTCTACAGCTGAGAAATAGGAATAAATTTAAACACCTACATATTTTTTTGGCAAAATGTGTGTGTTTATTGAAATATTATTATATCATTAAAGGCTTAATGCTGCTGGGAGGGGCAGGTTTAGAGGTTTAGAAAAGAGAGATAGCAGTGTTCACTGTTATAACAACATAAAGCACTGGACATAGCCTGTGCTAGATATTATGGTCATTTGATCTCTGAGATTACTATAAAAGATCATAAACACTATTCTATAACTATGAATTGTAAGCTATAAATGTTTTACCTGTCATGAAAGTTCAGAATTTGCACTTTCTACACATTTTGTCTGCTTGTTGTAATGATCTACAAAAGAGAAATAACATAAAGCTACAGGATAAAGCTACTGGGACTTCTAAGGGTTAAAGCTGGAAGGTGATGTGTGTGTAGTATGCACTGTTCTGGTAACATATGTTCTGTTGAGCTCTGGGCATGTTCTCCAAATGAACCAAAACCCTCTCGCCACTCTAAAGGCTATTTTTCTTCTGGTTGTTTCTTATTTCAGCAAGACTCCATAAAGTGGGTCTATAATAACAGTGAAAGCGCCCAGGAGGACCACCAGAAGACCAACCAAAAGCCCAGCTCGGAGGAGAACGGGGACGTGTTCGAGTGTAAAGTGGAAGGTAGTTCCAGACACACACACACACACACACACACACACAAACACACACGTTTTCATCTGAGGACATGGTGTGATGCTTTAGCATTTTGGAACGGGTTGCATAGAAAATCAACAAAGCATAATTGACCGGGGTGTTTACACTTTGGCATTTTGACTGTGTTGTATATTAATTAATACTGGGCAACGATTACAATTTTTAATCATGATTAATTGCATGGTTCGCTGTGATTAATCAAAATCAATCACATTGTTATGCGCAAAATTAAATAATGAAATCCAAAGTAGCGTATCATGCACTTTTATTTTTAAAGTACTGCTATATGAACAAACGTACAATAACATTTGGTTTGCAAACACTTTAAACAGATTAGGAGCTTTTTAACAGCAGTGTTCTCACAGTTACAGTTCAAATATTTCTGTAAATCTCAACTTAAACATTAATGTAGTCAAATCAAATATACTTAGTAGATATGTAGTATAATCAGATATAACCAAGCTTAAGTATAAAAACAACACATTTTCAAAACAACAGTGATAAAAAAACTGCGTTAACACATGATAAAATATTTATCGGCATTAAGTAAATAATGTGTTAACATGATAATGCATTAATGTGGCCAGCCCTCATATATTAATATGTAATAATATATATTCTGTCTATTTACTCTTTTTACTTCAGTTTTTCTCCATAAAGTCTACAGAGCCCTGAAAATGTACAAAAACACACAAATACACACTATCTCTCTTTCTCTCTCTCTCTCGCTCTCTCTCTCTCTCTCTCTCTCTCTCACACACACACACACACACACCCATATCTTTGCAATGTTCATTCTAGTGATGAGAACATGGGTCTGGTCTCTTATGACACTTCAGATTTCATTTCAGCGGTTCCATCTGCTGCTGCATAGAAGAGACATTCTCTCACATCATCCACCTCATTGAAGTTGATGTTGCTCTCCTGCTGTAGAAGTTATTTGGCTGTGCCATAAATGACAAAATAAAGAAAATGATGGCTTTAGAAAGTCATTGTGTTAGTGAAGGGCTGGTAAACTGGGCATGCTTGGATGATCACTTAAAAACTCACAAATATCATTAAATTTTAAAGCAAAAGTTAGATCTGGTGTTTGTTCTCCTCCACTCTCACCATTTAAAGAATACTGAAGCAAACATGTGTTGGCCTTTAGGTTGCATAATGCTAACTGGTGGAATATAAATGTCCCTATATTAGCTTTACAGCTCTGGTCCAAAACTAAAGGAGCAACTTTCATTCATGGCATTTAGCAGACGATTTTATCCAAACCGACCTCCATTCCCTAACTACAGGGGACAGTCTCCCTGGAGCGACTTGGGGTTAAGGTTCTTGCTCAGGTACCCAGTAGTGGTATACGGAGTGGTGGTATAAGGTACGATTCAAACCCATGACCTGAAGGTAGGATTCAAACCCAAGTATCCTATCACCACCACCCCATCATCCCTTTCTGACTGCAAACAGACTAAATGCTTGTGTTTTTGCTCCACAGAGGTGATGGACAAGTTCAACACCATCGCCATGATCGATGGCAAGAAGGATCACGTGAGCCTGACGGTGGATAACGTGCACCTGGAATACGGCGTGGCGTACGAGTACGACAGTACAGCCGGCATCAAGTGTCACGTGCTGGAGAAAATGGTGGAGCCCAAAGGCTTCTTCAGCCTCACAGCCAAGGTACAGAAATACACCACCCAAACATTCTCTCTTTTTTTACTCTTTTATTCTTTTGACTTGTTCTGTCTTTTTTCAGCTTACACACACATTAGTATTATAATAAGAGGTGTAGAAAAACAAAAGGTTAAAAAATCAACCTATGTACAAATATTTACAATCACAATTAAGTCTGTCCCAGGTGGGGTTTGTGTATTTACAGTTCCTCTTAGTCTGCACAACTTCAGAAGAGTCAAAAGCATTGCTTACACACAGGGGACTTTTTTTTCAACCCTGGACTTTCTTTACCAGCTCGGCCGTGGTTCCGGGGGCGGGGTTTGCAGGGTGGGGCTTTGCTTCTCGGCCGAGAAATACAGGCCAATGGCCGTGGTTCCGGAGGTGGGGGGGGTGTGTGCATAGGTCTGTGGTTCGGGGGAGGTTTG
>JBBPCX010069648.1:0-11212 GCA_037974365.1 Hydrocynus forskahlii | reverse complement strand
GTCTCTGACATTTTAGGGGTGGACTTTGGTCTGATTTCAATTGATTAAGAAAAAGCATTTAATCGAGTTGAACATCAGTATCTCTGGAGCACGCTGGAAGCTTTTGGATTTGGCTCAAATTTTCTGGGCATGATTAAGGTGCTCTACGCTGACATTGAAAGTGTGCTGAAGCTGAATGGTGGCTTGAGCACTCCCTTCAGAGTTGGTTGAGGTATCCGGCAGGGCTGTGCCTTGTCTGGAATGCTATACTCACTTGCCATTGAGCCACTGTTAAACAGGCTTTGCTCAAAAATCCAGGGTGTTGTGTTGTCACAGCAAGGTGCACGACAGTGCATCTCCGCATATGCAGACGATGTGACGGTAATGGTAAGTGGTCAGTCAGACATTAATGTTTTATTGTCTGCTGTACATGGCTTTGAGACTGTCTGCTGCCAGGGTGAATTGGAGCGAGAGTGAGGCCCTCACAGTGGGCAAATGGGGAAGTGGGCTGCCTGGGCTGCCTGCTGGGATGACATGGAAAAGAGATGGGATCAAATATTGAGGGGTTTATCCTGGGGATGAGGCCATACAACAGAAGAACTGGGAGGGAATTGTGGAAAGGATAGAGGGATGACTCATGAGATGGAAATGGGTCCATCACCAATTGTCGTATAGAGGGAGGGTGCTGATAACTTGGCAGCATCAGCTTTGTGGCATTGGCTCTGTTGTGTGGATCCTCCTGCAGGTCTTTTGGCACAGTTACAAGCCATTTTAGTGGACTTTTTTTGGGACCGGCTTCATTGGGTTCTTCAGGGAGTTCTCTTTTTACCGAAGGATGAAGGGGGCAAGGAATAGTTCATTTAGTGAGCCAACTTACCACCTTTCATTTGCAATTCATTTAAAAGTTTTTGACTGGTCCTACTGCCCTGGGGTGGAGGACACTAGCGAAAGTCATCTTGCATAAGGTCAGTGATATGGGGCCGGACACAGCGTTATTTCTGATGAATTGCAAACAAATAGGTGTACATGGGTTGCCCCCTTTTTACAAAAGTCTGTTTAGGGCATGGGCACTGTTTAAGACCTCGATCCTGCACGCGAGCGACTCCCTCTACTGGCTTTTGGAAGAGCCCCTGATTAAAGGGGCCAAGTTGGACATAGCCAGTTAAGGTGCAGCTGGCCTCACTACAGAACTGTGTTAAACTGGCACATTTGGTGGATGTGGCTGGACCTGGCTTAAGTGAAACGCAGGCTGTGGCCTCTCGCTTGTGCTTGAGTTCTCTCCGCTTCACCAAGAGTATTATTAACCGGTACAGGTGGCGTCTGGGGAGAGAGGAGTGGTCCCTGCTGCAGGAGTACTGGACTGGCAGCATTGTGCCCGACGCAGAAGATCCCTTTCCGACAGTAGCACTTACATGGACTTACACGGAGAATCATTCTGGACTATTACTGGCTCTGAATGGTCTGATGGACTTGAGCTTACACACAGCTTCTGGCAAAATTTTGTATATGGGTAGTGTGAAGTTGTTAAGTAAATCTGTTCTGAATGGGAGGGCTGATACTGTGTGGAGGGAAAAATTTGGGTTTGGTTTGGAGAGGTGGCCGGCATGGAGGGTGCTCTACAAAAAACCTCTAGTGAAAAGATCTGGCAATTTACAATGGAAAATTCTCCATGGAGCGGTGGCTGTTAACTCATTTGTTTCTGATAAGTGTGTGTTTTGTGATAAAAGGGAGATGATCTTCCACTGTTTTCTGGATTGTACCAGACTGCAACCTGTGTTTGATACGTTGAAGTGCTTGTTTCTGAAGAGTGGGGAGGTGTTATCGGTTCATGGTTTATTTCTGGGGCGGGCTACAGGCAGAAGGACAGGGTGAAATGGCAGCTGCTTAATTTTGCTGTGGGCCAAGCCAAACTGGCAGTGTACGTGTCAAGACAGAATAAAACTGAAAAAAGACCAAGCCAGGATGTCTTGGCTGTTTTTCTTGCTTTGGTCAAGTCTAGGATTGTTTTTTAATTTAATTTTTATAAAGAAATGTGTAGCATTGAAGTATTTGAAGGGGAATGGTGTTACAATGATCTGTTTTGTAAGGTAGTTGAGGAGAAGCCACGGTTTGTTAGTCTGTGGGGCTAGTAGGACACAGGTTTTGGGTTTATGTTTTTTTTAAGGTCTGTACTGACTCACTACAGTGTATGGAACGATTTTGTTTATTCCAATTCTTTTAATTTTTGTTTTAGTGAGTACATTACATTAGTCCGTGGGCCTAACAGGAAATTTGGGCTTTTGTTGGCTTTTTCTTTTGCTTTGGTTTTGTTTTGTTTTTCGATTTTATTGTTTGTATGTTTTTTGCTTGCAAGTTGTTTCTTGATGACTGTGAATAAAGGTGGTTTTAAAATCAAATCTCTCTGTCACAGAATGGGAATATGATCAGAACGTACCTGGCTTAGGAAGTTCGCCCGTGTAACGTGATGGAAAAGCCCAGGCGCGGACAGAAGTGAGAGGGCTGGTTAGTTACGCTCTTTGATCTATGAACGCTCTAAACAAGAGGTGGATTCCCACCGGAATCCTCGTTCACACTCATACACAAGAAAAGAGTACTCACGTGAGTTTGGCCAGTCGCGAAGGAGTCGAGTCGGTTGGGCGATGTGAGCTCAATGACTGAGCACAGTTTCCTGTTTATATACTCTGTGACGCGCTCATTTCCTATGACCCTTGCGCGTCACCTGACTTGTGCATGTGACAGTGCAGAGTGAAGCAGGCAGCTGGAGCTGGAAGGTGACAGGATTGATCCGGTGAGTGATGCGATAGGGTCCAATGTACCGGGGTGAGAGCTTCTGAGATTCTGTGCGGAAATGAAGGTTTTTAGTTGAAAGGTAAACCCTGTCACCAACCTGGTACAAACGTCCCGGGGGGTGTCGGCGGCGATGTTGCTGAGAATAGCTTTATGGATGGCTTCCCTGCCCTGGTGCCAGAGCCGCCGACACCTGCGGATCAACTGTTGGGCTGATGGAAACCATAGCATACCTCAAATGGGCTCATCCCGGTGGCAGAGGAGGTCAGAAGGTTGTGTGACAATTCTGCCCAAATGAGGTAGCGGGCCCAGGAGCGCTGACAATCAGCCACAAAACATCTCAGGAAGCGCTCCAGCTATTGGTTGGTCCGCTCCGTCTGACTGTTTGTCTGAGGGTGGTAACCAGATGACAAGCGGCATGAGACCTCGATCAGACAGCAGAAGGTCTTCCAGAACTGGGCTGTGAACTGGGGCCCTCTGTCCCAGACGATGTCCTTGTGGAACCCATGCAAACGGACTAAATGCTCTAGTATAAGTTTGGCGGTGGTTTTGGCCATGGGGAGTCCCGGGAGAGCCACCAGGTGCACGGCTTTGGAGAATCTATCCACAGTTGTGAGGATGGTGGTCTTTCCTTCGGACTCCGGCAGTCCAGTGATGAAGTCCAGCGCGATATGCGACCAGGGGTGGCGAGGAACTGAGAGAGATTGGAGATCTCCAGGAGCTGGATTATTAGTGTTCTTAGCCCTGGCGCACACAGTGCATGCCTGGACGAACTCGATGACATCACTGACCATCTTGGGCCACCAGAAGGCACATCTGAGCAGCGCTAGGGTCCTATTAACTCCTGGATGGCCGACCAAAGTAGATGAGTGTGCCCACTGGAGGGTTTCTGGTCGGAGAGGAGTGGGCACGTAGAGTTGTCCAGGTGGAGTGGCTGCCGGTGGGGGCTTCAAGGCAAGTTCCCTGGCGAACTTGATCTTCCAACTCCCACCGGAGGGGCGAAACAACGATCTCGGGTGGAATCACAGGCGCGGGGTCCGTCCGGGGATTATCTTTTTCATGCGTGCGGGAGAGCACATCCGCCTTGGTATTTTTCAACCCCAGACGGTATGAGATGGTAAAGTGGAACTGTTCAAAGAACAGTGCCCACCGTGCCTGGCGAGCATTCATCTGTTTCATTAGGTTTGGTGGTCGGCCCAGACAGTGAATGGGTCACGGCCGCCCTAAAGCCAGTGACGGCATTCCTCCAGAGCCTACTTGATGGCCAACAGTTCAAATTCACGGTCCCCTACCCCGTAGCGCTGCTGAGTGGGATTAAACTTCCTGGAGAAGAAAATGCACGGATGCAGTTTCTGGTCTGGACCTTACTGGGACAGAACGGCTCCTACACCAACATCGGAGGCGTCCACTTCCACAATGAATGGCTTGGCAATGTTCGGGTGGATGAGGATGGGTGCAGAGGTGAAGAGAGAGCAGAGGCGGTGAAAGGCGTGGACAGCTTCTGGTGTGAGGAGAAAAGGTGCTTTGTTGGGTTTGGTGAGAGCAGTAAGGGGTGCTGCGACTGAACTGAAGCCCCGGATAAAGCGGCGGTAGAAGTTCGCAAACCCCAGAAAGTGCTGGAGCTGTTTAACTAAGTGGGAAGAGGCCAACTCCGCACAGCATTCAACTTCTGAGGATCCATGGCCACACCCTGAGGAGATATCACGAACCCCAGAAATGTGGTGGAATGCTGGTGGAAAGCGCATTTCTCCAACTTGCAGAACAGTCGGTGGGCCAGCAATCTCTTTAACACTGCTCGGACATGCTGGTGATGCTCCTCTTCAGTCTTGGAGTAAATGAGGATGTCATCCAAGTAGGCGAACACCCAGTGACCCAGCATGTCCCTTAGCACATCATTAATCAGTTGTTGAAAGGCTGCTGGGACTATTGCACAAGCCAAATAGCATTACCAGCATTTCATAGTGGCCGGTGGGAGTGATGAAGGCCGTCTTCCACTCGTCGCCCTCCCTGATGTGGACTTGATTATACGCACTGCGTAGATCTAGCTTGGTGAAGATGTCGGCCCCAGAGAGGGCATCCAGGGCTGTGTTGGTTAAAGGGAGTAGATGATGGTTCTTCACCGTGATCTTGTTGAGACCCCGATAGTCGACGTAGGGGCGGAGTCCGCCATCGTTCTTCTTAATGAAGAAAACTCCTGCGGCCGCTGGAGAGGAAGAGGGTCTAATAGTTTCCTGCCGTAGACCCTCGGCCACATACTCTTCCATGGCCTGCTGTTCGTCTTTGGACAGGGCGTACAGTTGGCCGCGGGGAGGAGTCGTGCCGAGCAGGAGATTAATCTCCAGATCGTAGGGCCGGTGAGGTGGCAGTTGAATGGCCCTACTCTTACTAAATACTTCCTTCAGGTCCCGGTACGGCTCCGGGATGGTTGTGGCGTCAACATCAGGGACATGGGACTCCCCAGAGCACGTCCCAGCCGTCGCCATGAGACAGAGCTCCTGACAGGTTGAACCCCATTGGAGGATCTTCTGCTGGCGCCAGGAGATGAGGGGGTTGTGCTGCAGAAGCCACGGATAGCCCAGAATGATGGGAGGAGAAGTGAGGTGAGTGACAAGAAAGGGTGTCTTCTCCTGTTGGTGATTGATGATGATGTGATTTGGGACGGTGATGTGAGTGATTAGATTATTCTGGAGGGGTCGACCATCGATGGCGGTGATAGTTAACGGCTGGGATAACGCTTCAATTTCCACACCCAGCTTTTCAGCAAAAGAATGGTCAGTGAAGTTGCCAGCTGCCCCTGAATCAACAAAAGCAGTGTCACAGACCTGTTTGTGGCTGAGCTGGATGTGGGCCTGAACCATAAATCGGGAAACGGTCGGTTGTGTGGAGGTGGAGACCGGCGACCCAGGTGAAGACCTCCCCTTCTTCACCGGGCCTAACCGTTTCCCGGATGGAGTGGACAGATCGCATGGTGATGTTCAGGAGAGGCGCAGTAAGCGCACAGCCCTTCGCGGTAACGTCGGGCTTGCTCCGCCAGGCTCAGAGAAGCGCGCCCTTACTGCATGGGTTCCCCGGCTCCTGAGTGGGCATCCGACGGAGGTAAAGGATTCGGGGTGTTAGCCACAATCTTGTAGGGCGCTGTGGTAGGTGTTGGCGGCAGGGTACGAGGAGCTGACCGGGGACGGGAGTTCATGCATTGATCTATTCGCATGCATAGCTGAATGAATTCCTCCAGTGTCTCGGGAAGCTCCCGTCTGACCAGCTGGTCTTTAATGCGGACAGCCAGCCCCTCGTAAACTCCGCGGTGTACTTACTCACCGGACGGTCTCCCTGCCACAGGTGGTAGAGCTTAGAGGAAATCTCCACCTCGCTGTCGGGGTGTTGAAAGGCAGCCTTGAGGAGTTTGGTGAAGTTGGTGTAGTTGTGACAGTCCTTGGTATTGGTCCGCAAGACTGCCGCTGCCCACTCAGCTGCCTGCCTGGTGAGAAGGGAGACGAGATGTGCGATCCGTGAGCGTTCCAGGGGGTAGCATTCCGGCTGAAACTCATAAACGAGAGACAGGTTAGTTAGGAAAACATCGCATTTCCTGTCTACACCATTCCATTTTTTGTGGAGAGATATCTTAGGGTGAATCCGGAGTGAGGAGGAGGCTTGAGAGGAGAGGTGATGAGATGGAGTGTCCGGCTGAGATGGAGGTGTCGCAGCAGGGGGTTCAGAGCGAGTCTGCTGCAGGAAAGCGACCTGGTGTTTGAGTTCGGTCATGTCCCACTGCAGGTTCTCTATCTCCTTCCCCTGCCTGTCTACCACCGACATCAGTGCGACCCAGTCTGCTGGGCTTACAACCAAAGGCTCAGTCATTCTGTTACAGAATGGGAATATGATCAGAACGTACCTGGCTTAGGAAGTTCGCCCGTGTAGCGTGATGGAAAAGCCCAAGCGCAGACAGAAGCGAGAGGGCTGGTTATTCACGCTCTTTGATCTATGAACGCTCTAAACAAGAGTTGTTTTTGGAAACCTTCGCTGGTGTTGGAGAGTGTATAAATGTATAGACAGTGCAGTGATATGGTGGGTGTGTTCAGCTTGCTCTCTGTCACTTGTGCCCGCCTGGAGATCGTCTGTATTACGAGTTTGTTAATTATCTTCTTGCTCTGCTACGCATCGCGCAGTTTATTGGAAGGCTTAATTTAATCAGTTTTTTATATTGCACTTTTCTGCATACATTTCTCCTATTTTTTTTCTTTATGCTTTTTCTTTTGATCTGAACACTTTTTGTTGCATAAACATTTCATAATGAATAGACCCTTGATCCAAATAAAATGTAAATACACATTAACACACATTAAAGGTGAGAACACAGCAAGAAGGTCCTGCTTCGATTCCCGGGCCCTTTCTGTAGGCAGGTTCTCCATGTGTCTGCACTGGTTTCCATTGGGTTCTCTGGGTTTCCACTGGGTTCCTCCCACAGTCCAAAGACTGAAGGTGAATTGTGATGGACTGATGGCTTGTCCAGGGTGTTTGGCCCTATGAGCTGGGCTTCAGCACCCCTTCATTTAGAATAAACATTTCAGATAATGGATGGATGGATCTATTTTCCCTGTCCGAAACACAAGCAGCACATTTTATATTTTTATATTTTATACTGTGGTCTCACACCTCCAGGGTTGGGGGTTTGAATCCGGGTCCTTGTGTGTGTGTGAGGCTTTTATTTTAAAATAATCTTTTGCAAAAGGAAGAACAGGATTAATCTTTCACCACAGGGCAGTCCTGCAGTAAAATCCTTCCTGCTTCACAAAATGTCTTCCAAAACCAGAAGTATTTATTCCATTCTCTAATGTTGAGCCACACGTCATGGAGGTATTCCCAGGCGCCAGTAACTGACCAGCATAGTCGCTGAGAGACCCTAATGTTATGGCTACGAACCCTGCGGCCCGAACCGTCACCATGACGATGACGTTGTGCTAGCTGAGAATGCAGATAACTGTTAGAACATTTTACTTGCAAACACAAGGTACATGCAGAAAATAGGTTCCCAATCAAGTCTCATGCTCTAACAGCCTTCAAGAGTGGCCTCAACCATTAATAATTCAATCTTCTCTACGCATGCAAATGTTAAAGTATATGTGGTTTTATGTGACACAAGTCTAGGCCTCATAAGAAGACCACCATCCTGCCTCACATAAAGACTCAAAATAAAGAACCATCAATCACATAATCATACACTGAATATATTGATTTTTCCCTTAGGAAAGAACAATCAAATAGGCGATCACATACATGATCATATACTGAATATATAGATTTTTCCCTTAGGACACATTAAATATATTGATTACATTGATTACCTTTAAGTATATGTTTAATTTCTGTCTTGATTATATTGATTACCTGATTACCTTTAAGTTTATGTTTAACTCCCACTAAACATGCTCTCCTCATGGTGGTGTGCGTTTCCTCTGGGGTCTCCAGGTTTCTCCTACAGTCCAAAGACATGCAGTCAGGAGAACTGGGCATTCTAAATTGACCATATGTGTGTGTGTGAGTGAATGGTGTGTGTGTGTGTGTGTCTGTGCCCTATGATGGGCTGGCACCCCCCCAGGGTGAGTCTTTGCCTCGCACCCGTAGACCTCAGGATAGACTCCAGTTACAAGTGACCCTAATAAGGATTAAGTGGTTACAGAAAATGACTGAATTAATATTGCATTACTGATATCACAGTAGGTCATACACCCCACTTTTTTGAATGTATGTGTTGCGAAAATTGTGAAAGTGAAAGCTGGAACTTTAATAAAGTTCACACCTGCTGTTTGATCCCTTGCATCATTGTTTCAGCAACATGTCTAGAAAAGCAAATCCCACCAGGGGACGGTGGCAAAGATGGAAAAAATTGTAATAGAGACAGGCATTCAGAAGGGTCAAACAGTGCAGGAAACAGATAGAGAGTGGAAAGCAAGAAAAGCAGAGAAGGAGAGTCAATGAATTGTACCTGAGGTAAAACAAAAAAAGAGGAGGAAGCAAATTAGGTCACCTTTGCGCGAAAATGGGGAGCGGCAAAGTAAGAGGGAATGCATTATACGGCTGCTTTAGGCTAGACTAGGCCTGCCATAAATCATCATTAGCGACTGCCCAGGAACACAGCAAAGAAGATTCTCAGCATGCACACACACACACAAAACATGCTTGTCATATACAAGCTAAGACTGGGAAACTCATTTTTTATGTATGCGTGTGACGCTTTTGTCCGTAAACAACTTGGACATCCTGCTGGTGGCTGCTACCCTGATGGATACTGCAGTGAAATACAGCGTGTGATCATTAAAACATCACACATAAAGAGGGCCTAATTTAGTTGTTCTTTGAGGCTTTTCAGAACAAGAATGATAACTTTTGCCTGAATTTCTATTGTGTGGACAGCTCTGTAACAAAAGGCTAGCAGTAACTGTTTCCGTTTACTCAGTTATGCACCAATCACCCGCAGTATTAAAACCACTGACAAGTGAATAACATTGATTATCTTGTTACGGTGCCACCTGTCAAGGTATGGGCTATATCAGGCTGTAGGTGAACTGTTAGTGAGGGTGGTAGGAGCCTAGAGGGTGAAACACTTGCCTGTGAATCCGATGACCACAAAGTTGCAGGTTTAAATCCTCTCTTTCTAACATTGTGTCTTTGAGCAAGACACTTAACTCTCAGTGTCTCCAGGGGCACTGTCCCTGTAACTAATGACTGTAAGACTGTCCCTGTAACTAATGACTGTAAGATGGTCCCTGTAACTAATGACTGTAAGGCTGTCCCTGTAATCACAGCTTCCTGTGCTTTAGGCAGAAGGTGGCCTGGTCTGATGGATCACATTTTCTTTTACATCATGTGGATGGCTGGCTGTGTGTGTGTTACTTATCTAGGGAGTGGATGGAACAGTTTGAGGAAGAAGGCTAGCTGATGGAGGCAGCATAGTGCTCTGAGCAATGTTCTGCTTATCCTGGATTTTACAACAATGTTTTGGTAGGTTGTTTGTGTCAGACAGTTCACCCATGGTCACCATATTCCCTAATGGTGGCGTCTCCCAGCAGAATAATGCTGCAGAAATTGTTCAAGAATGGTTTGAGGAACATGACAGTGTTCTAAAAAGCTCTACCAACCACAGATTTTCTGCTTTAAAGAAAGGTAGTTTAAATTCTCCTTGAGTCAGTACTTATCAAAGAGCAAAACTTTCACTTAAGCAGCTCATCCCACTTTTACATGTAACTAATCAGTGTTTTTTCTTGTGCTTGACCAATCATAAGTCCAGATAAGTGTGTTGTGGGTGTTCTGAATCAAAGTATTTATATAAGATAAGAGAAGCCTTTATTAGTCCCACAACTGGGAAATTTACGTTGTTACGGCAGAAAGTGGACCGTACAAAAGTAAGAGCAGCAAAAAAAAAAAAAAAAGCTATAAAGCTATTCAACACAACAGTATAGAGTTAAAGAGTACACTATACAAATAATGCACACTTTTCACGTGGATCAGCAGTCACGGTTGCAGTCCATCATGAAGTTTCAAACCTCCCGCCTCAGAGTACAGCTGACCAAGATGTCTGGGCCTCGTGCGCCACATGGTGGTTACCGAGGCAACCAGACACCTGAATGGAATGAAGCTCCGCTGCTCAGTGCCACCCCAAACATGAATAACCAGCACGTAGACGAGGGGGTGTGGCGCACAAGGCCTGAGCGTCACAGTCAGCTATACTCAGAAACGGGAGGTTTGAAAGTAGCCAATCCGAGAACATTATTTATTTCTCGTTGCTGCTGATTGGCTGCTGCCCTGTGACGCTGCAGTCCAGAATGTCCCCCGTGGAACGTTTTGAGTGTTCTCGTGTTTTTCATTTTGTTCTTCTTAAATCCCTGTATTTTTATTACTATAAATTAAATGAATTTATAACTGTATTTACCTGCTTATACCAAACGTGTGTGCGTGAATTACAGTACAGTCTATACAGGGGTAACATTACAGCACTGCAGGAGTTCAGTGTAATCTGTACAGTACAGATACGGGTTTACCTTTACATTTTCTTCACGGGTAATGAATTTAAAATGCTGATTTTCACTATATGCAGGTGCTCTCTGAACATATATATATAAACCTAAGTAAGTATGTGTATGTCTGTACACACGGAATAGCAAAAGGTATTGACAAAAACCGTTAGCAACAGTAAAAGTACATATATTTTGCCGGATGGCCCAGGGAAGGGCCACCACCAACAATATATATACAGTATACGCAGTATATACACTGTATATATATATTTATATATATGTGTGTGTGTGTGAGAAGCCTTATAATTGCCTAATTTTGTGTATTCTGTTACAAAAGCAGGCATTCTTACTTTTTAAAATATTTTAATCAAACTTTTAATTATAACACTGCAAACAAATCCACAAAAACAAAAACAGAACCAAACTCAGTAACTAAA
>JBBPCX010069646.1:0-11214 GCA_037974365.1 Hydrocynus forskahlii | reverse complement strand
TATATATGTGTGTGTGTGTGTGTGTGTGTGTGTGAAATGTATGGGTGTGTGTAGGTGTGTATATATACACTAGGGTGTGAGTGGTCAGTGAAGAGTGGAGTGGAGTCGAGGTTGGGTTATGCGTTTCATCTCTGTACTGCGGGAGCGGAATGTGTAAAATAAGGGTAGAGTGTGATGCAGTGTGTGTGTTTGTTGTTTGTTTTTGTTTAGACTTCGGGATGACCCGGGACATTTACGAGACGGATTATTACAGGAAGGGGGGGAAGGGTCTCCTGCCTGTGCGCTGGATGGCCCCAGAGTCACTGAAGGACGGAGTCTTTACTGCACACTCGGACTGCTGGTGAGACACAAACACACACACACACACTTTTTATTAAAATGCTAAATTATCATCCTCCTTCTTGTTCTCATTCTCCTATTCCTCCTCCTCCTTCTGCTTCTCCTGCTTCTCTTCCTACATCTTCTCATTCTCCTCATCTACTTCTTCTTCTCCCTCTGCTTCTTCCCATTCTCCTCCTCCTCCTCCTTAGTGTAAATTATTTTCCTCCAGGATTCTGTGTACGTGAGTGTGAATGATAGTGAAGTGCTGGTCATGTTTTTTTATGACCTGCAGCCAGCTGACCCATTATGAGGACTGACCCAACACCCAGTATTTCTATGTTATTTATAACTTGGTTAGAGCGCTGATTTGTCACTTTTTGACCTGCTCTGTCAGCAAAATGTTCTAAATAGGGTGACCTGAAAATGCCCGTCCCGCAGGCCAACAGACAGGACCCGCAGTTTACATTTAAGGCATTTAGCTGACGCTCTTATCCAGAGCGACGTACATCAGTGCTTAAGCAGTATACAGGCTGACCCACACCTCACTTGTGAATAGAGTGTTTAAATGTGTGTGCGTGTTTTTTGCCAGGTCGTTTGGAGTGGTGTTATGGGAGATCAGCACTTTAGCTGAACAGCCCTATCAGGGTCTCTCCAATGAGCAGGTGCTGAAATTTGTGATGGACGGAGGATACCTGGACCGGCCGGACAACTGCGCTGACCGACTGTGAGTTACAACTTAAACTGGGGGCGGGCGTTGTTTCACTCACACAGATGGTCAAACCGTCATGGGGGGCTTACGAATGACCTCCATGCCCTTTCACACCTCCGTTTTTAATACCGTCTCGTTGTATGCCGCCTAGATCAAGCCACATTTTTGTTAAGTTAGTTGTAAGTTACTACACACTCTCTACAGAGATGTACTTCTGCACATTTTATACACAATTTCACTGAGCTTAACATGCTGAGGCCAGAATAGTGTGATCTGTGCCAAGGTAATGGCACAGCTTTACATTTCATTCATTTTATCAGATAAACAGTGATAGCAACAAAATGTGATAGAAACCATGAAATTGTTTTATTGATTTTTCTTCTTCTTTTTGTTTCTCAGACACAACCTGATGCAGATGTGTTGGCACTACAACCCGAAGATGCGTCCCTCCTTCCAGGAGGTCATTGAGATGCTAAAGGAGGACCTACACCCGTCCTTCCAGGAGATGTCCTTCTTCTACAGTGAGGAGAACAAGCCACCAGAGAGTGAGGACTTCGACATGGACATGGAGAACATGGAGAGCATCCCTCTGGACCCTTCATCCTACTCCCAGCGCGAGGGCAGCACCTGCGACGGAGATGAGGGGTCTGCCATGGGCCTGCGGGGCAGCTATGACCAGCATGTGCCCTACACACACATGAATGGGGGGAAGAAAAACGGACGCATTTTATCCCTCCCTCGTTCGAGTCCCTCTTAATATCACCTGCCCCCCTCCAGACCCAGTCCTGCCTCCTCCAGCCCAACAAGCTACATTAGATCTCTTTTATACGTCACTTTTATCACACTCTGTCAGCAAAACACTCAGGACTTTAATTTCATTTTTTCCCACTGCCACACTGGTGTGCCACCTTTTTTTGTATTTAAGGAAGACGCACCATCATATGCTACAGTTTTTTGGGGGTTTTTGTTTTGTTTTGTTTTGTTTTTTGTTTTTTTTAGGTATTGCCAAGTTTCCAGAACTAAAATGGAACAAACTGTGAATCTGAACCTCAAACAAACCAAGAAGGCTGCTTACACCTCTCTCTCTGGACTTTTCCTCCACCTCCCTGGCTTTTTCTCTCCAGAGCGAACGAAAGAAAAGGACGGAGGAAGACGAGAAGAAAAACTTTTAAGTGGCCTTATCGCGTTCGCGGCTCGTGTCCGGGTCTTCGCGTCGAAGGTGGACGTCCTAGAAATGGACTGTTGACGGCTACCCAAGCATCCTCCTCTCTCAGTGTGTCTGTCTGTCCGTCTGTCTATCCCTCTCTCGTGCTCCTCCTTCAGTATTTCACACAGAGGATGGGCCGAACATTTTCTTATTTATTTTTCATCATCATCTTGTCATGTTAGGACATTTACAACTGAAGGATCCTGAACCCAGTTTTTTTCTTCTGGACATTTGGACAGAAAGAGTCCCCGGGTTGACCAGTAGTTGCTGCTTCGACATATTTTAGTGCGTATAGATGATGCGAAAAAAGTATATATGAATATATTATTGTTTTTTTTGTACATAGTCAACATGTCATTGCCGGTTGTAGAAATGTTTTTACATGGGTTTTTTTTTTTTGTCTGTCTCTGATCTTTATTTTTTTCTAATTCAGAAATCATACTAATCACAATCTGAAGCTCTGAGCAGCACCGCTCGGGTGGGACTGTTCTAGATGACTTTGGCTTCAGATGTCAACACTTGATATCGGTTGAAATTACTGCTGTTAATAAAAGCAGCGAGGTGCATTTGAGACGAGTGCATGGCAGTGTTTCTGTCCTCCTTCAGTCATGTGACTTCCTACCTCTTCTCCATGGAGGTGGGCAGGTCAGCCAATCAGACTCCACAAATACAGATCAGTACAGTCCTCATTGCAAGTGTCGATGTAAAAAAATCTTCAATGAACCAAATCTACTCTGATTCATTGAAGATTTTTTTACATTGGTTGTGTATGGAACCAGACATCTCCAACACAAATACAGCCTTTTAATCAACCTCCAGTGAAACTCTGCATGTCTCTGAATGTTACAAGTTTAGAATCCATGTTTTCTGTATTATCCGTCCAGTTTTAATTCTTCTTTGTGAACTGCAGCCCTGATGTACTGTAACCCTGAAGTTTAGTTCGTTTTTACACCTCCCAGTGAGTCACACAGTAAGTCCTAAACCACATTTACAAGTCTGCTCCACCTTGATGAAGATTTAGATGTGGCTTGAGAGGATGTGTTTACAGTGACTATTGACTTCTAGTGCTAGCAACGTTAGCCTCGTAGCTCCAGTCCTGTACTAAAGACACTACATTTGGATCCAAACGCATCTTGTCTTTGGTCTGCGCGACATCTGTAGATATTTAATTTTTGGCTAAACTGTTATAAAATGTCTTTTATGCTCAGATGACAGCAAAAGCAACACAAAGGAACACAAAGATAGTTTTTATTTTTCTTGAAGAATACACACATTGATGCTGGTCAGGGGTCAAATATCTTCAATAAGTGTCTGAATTCTAGGTGGTAGATCTTCTCTTGAAGATGTATCTTCTGACAGAGGGACTGTTCTATGTTTTTTGTCTGTCTCCTTGTCCTTCCCCCAGTCTATGACCTCATTCCAACCGTCCCAGCAGCTCCAGTACTCATCGTCCGCCCAGGACACACCAGTCTCCATGTTAATGCTCTTTTTATGTCTAAAAGGCATCATTTCTCCATCCACTGTTGACGCAGGGCTGTACCACTGTCCTCCTGTATACCCACTGTTGCTGTCTGGAGCCCTGTCCGCTCTCTGATCTCTTTCTGACCTCTGACTCTCCAGGGCTGCATTACGGCTCTGATGCCGTGTCCTGTTCATACAAACAGGCCAATACTTAAGACTACACTTTTTACAAGCAATGAAACCTGAAATTAGTGTGGCCACTTTATTAGAAACACCAATCTTGTGCTGCCACTCACTGGCCACTTTTTTTGGATATACTGCTTCCCAAAACAGCCCATTTTGAATTGAGATCACAAAAACAAGCATTTTTAAAAAAACATATAGGCCTATTCAACCTATTCAGCCATTTAGCCACACCTTATTTACAATGAAGTTATAAGGAGTGCTTCAGCCAAGGTGTTTCCAATAAAAATGGCCACTTATTAAACTGGAAACTATGCTCTCCCCACATGCTGCATTCTCATCAAAATCAGATCTTTGTGGTCCACTAAGTTCTACATTACCTGCTGGTGAAGGCAGGTTCAGCCGAAACGTACGGCTCCCACTCCTCCCTTCCTCTCCTGGAGGATCCGGGCCGGCGGGTCAGTGGCCTGACTGTGGGGTTCGTTCTGTCACTGAAGGACACGTTTGGGATTAGGAAAGCTTCTGTAAGTCTGGAATAAGTGTCACATTCCTCTAGGACCGCAGGGATGAGGTGGCTGGAGCTCACAGTGGAGATGTCTCTCTTCAACAGCACCACAGGTCCAGGTCCAGGACCACGCAGGAGACTCCTGTTCCCACAGCCCAAACAACCATCAGCATCTCCTTGCATGTCTTCAGCTGAGGCCTGCACTGCTCCAGACCTGGGTGTGGACCTGTAAGCTCTTGAGGCTGGACTCAGCTCCTGAGCTGTGTTACTGTAGTTGGGAGGGTGATAAAGGGGGATATTATTTCCATCTAATTTTTCCAGCATATAAAAAGCCAGGTTGGGGAGGCTGTAAAGTGGTTTAACAGTGAGAGGGGGTAGCTTCCACTATTGTGTGAAATGTTCATTATTAGTATTATATTTATGAAATAAGTTAAAGTGTAAAATAGCTGATCTAGGCTCACCTACAACTGCTGGCACTTTTTACGACTACGTTTTTTTACGACTTTTTTTTTTTATCCAAAAGGTGACATTTTAGTTATAAATACCCCTACATTCTCACCAAAATCACACTTTTGATGAGTTTTATAAGTGTACCTGCTTTATCTGGGATGATCTGGGAGGATGCTGCTGTATGTTATTAAACTGGTATTAGTTCCATAGGATGATTTCAGCATATAAACAGCATTTAACAATGAGAGAGGGGGAGCTTCCACTATTGTGTCATCTATGAATTTATTAGTAGTATATTTATGAAATAATTTAAATTGCAAAACAGCTGATCTAGGCTCACCTACTCCTGCTGGTACGTTTTTATACGAATGTACTGTACTTATTGTAGTTTGTTTTTAAGTAAAGCAGAATCCGTAATTGTGGCATTCTAGTTATAGAATGCTCTCTACATTCTCGCCGAAATCCCACTTTTGAGTTTTATAAGTGTACCTGGTTGATCTGGGTTCATCTGGGAGGATGCTGTTGTTTTTTATTGAACTGAAGGCTCCCCGTTTCCATGGTGACCTCACAAAAAAATCGAACATTTACATCACCAAGCAGACCCTCCTGCTGCTGCTTGTCTGTACATTTTTTACACTTTATTGATTTGTTTCTTTATATTTTTTAAATCAAACTGAATTTTATTTTTTAACATTGGGGCGGTGGGGCGGGTGGAAGCTAAAACCATTGCCCTTTTTAAAAGTAGCGCCTTCACCGTGGATCCCCCAGTACCAATTTACAATAGATGCGGGTTGCCAGATTTACACAGTTCACTCCTTATACGGTTTGTTCCAGCACAGTGAAGTCAACCCTGTCGTTTATATTTAAAGCGGTTTACAATTGACACAATAACAAATTAATTAATAACACAAACTTGTTTTTACAACAAGGAGGGTCGGTTACTACCCCCCCCCAAAGGACAGTCTTAAGAGAGTAGAAAAATAGAATACAAGATTAAGAATTAATGTTTTGTTTATTCATCTATTAAAATCCGTAATAAAATCTCTGACGTCTCGTTTATTTAAATAAGAAGAAAGTGTCATTAATATTACTGCTGTTGATAAAACTTGACAATGAATTAGAACATTCGAACTTGAATACATTGCATTTAGTTATATATATTTACACACACGTATATATATAAAACGCCATCCACAATTATTGGCACCCCTGATAAAGGATGTATATAGCCTTAAAATAAATGTGTATAAATTCCATTTTGTGACTAATGTAAAATGACAATGAAAAAAGACAAAAATTCCGCTTGATTCACTTTAATTTGAGTACATTCAGTCAGTGGGGGGAAAAAATCCCACATAAAAAAATATTTTTACATGAAATCATGCATGCCACAATTATTGACACCCCTGCCACTAATAACCCCCTTTTGCCAGTAGGACAGCACTGAATGTTCTCCTATAACGTTTCACAAGGTTGGAGAATACAGAGAGAGGGATCATTGACTATTCCACTTTACACAATCTTTAGATGGTCCAGAGTCCTGGGTCCACTCGTATGCTCTCTTCTCACAGCTCACCCCACAGGTTTCCTATGGGATTTAGGTCTGGGGACTGAGATGGCCATGGAAGAGGGTTGATTTTGTGTCTGGTGAACCATATCTGTGTTGATTTGGCCATTTGAAGTTGTTTTTCCCATTTTGAAGAGTGGCTAAGAGAAATGGGCCTCTGTGTCACATCATATTCATACCCCAGAATCAAAGGAAGGCATGTAATACTAATTTAAAGATTCCAGACATCCTTGTAAAGACATCCTTAAAAAAGTGAACTATAAATTACAAAAAACCTCCAGTTACATTTATTTTATAGGAACTGTTGGGGTGCCAATTTTGGCACTGGTGATTTTGTTAAAAATAGATACATTTGCCTGAGTTAAAGGTTTGATTGTGAGAATATACTATATAGGCATGAAAAGATAAGAGACCACATAATTTTTCAGGCTGTTACTTTTGTAATTTGCGGGAGTGTCTGTGTGAAATGTGCAGGTCACTATTGTTTTATACAAATAATTTTATAAAATTATTTTTTTTAATGTTTTATATAAATAATTTATTATGCCTTGGAAATATTAAACTACACAACACTCTTACATTATTTTATAATTGCAACAATTAAAATAGTAATGTTGAGAGCATAGTGTGTGCATGTGTGACTCTGTTTCATCCCAGAAACTGAATCAGGAGTGAAGCTGCTGGAATACAGCACATAGAAAAGCTGCTCTACAAACACTACTGCACAAACAACACATATGGAGGCGTTTCTTATTTTCTACACAGCTCACACTGCAATAGTTCAGAAAAGAATAGCAACCTGCGCATTTTACACACACACACACACACACTGCAGCAAAATGTATCAACAGTGAACCGAAAAAGTGGTCTCATTTTTTTTTACACACATACATACGTAGCTCCTCTTAATCTGGCAACCCTCTAAGTGGGCGTGTCTGTAGCCGCTGGCAGAAGTTAAAGAGACAAAAGCGCTTTGTGTCCGTTGAGGAGTTTTATCGAAGCGAAGAGAGTTTTAAGGAAAAAATGTCCTATACGTTGCTGTCCGAGACGCTTTGATGGGGTTAAGCTCCTAAAAACGGTGAGTTGTGACAGATTTACGCGCGTAGAAAAAAAAAACAGTCGTGAAGTACAAGAAGCGAATAAGAGTGAGTGAGAACCAATCTGGTTATGAAACTCAGTCTGACTTTTAAGATTTTTCGCTACAAAAAGCTGTTTAAAGGTGGTTATGAGGCCTGTGTTACTCTCCTTGGGTTTGTTTAGTTTTTTGTGATGCTTTAGTGTAATTTTCTGTAACATTTGTGCTCATAGTTTGTTTTAATAAAACGTCACGAAGGTTTTGGAGATTTTTCCGTTCCACCTTAAATGAGAGTGCAGTTACGTTCTGAAGCCAGTGCAGAGCAAGGTGGAATGGAGAATTCCGGTTTTAAAAATCAAGTTTCACTTTAGACACACCTCTGTGGCTCATAGTCTCTGTTTCATCGTGTGTTTTTTTCCTCTCACTTTGTCTCAGTTTCATCACTTTCCTGCGTGATTTTTTTTCCTCTCACTTTATCTCTGTTTAATCACTTTCTTGCGCGATAAATATCTGCCAGACACACACTATATGGCCAAAAGTATTGGGAAACACCTCTTCATTCTTGAATTCAGGTGGGCTCTTTTACTTCCAGTGAAGGCTAGTCTTAATGCTTCAGCATACCAAGACGTTCTGGACAGCACCAAACTTTGATGACACAGTTTTGGGAAAAACCTTTTCTATTGCAGCATGACTGTGCCTCAAGTTTCATAAAGTGATGGTTGGGTGACTTCGGTATGGAACAACTTGACTGGTCCACACAGAGCCCTGACCTCAACCCCATCCAACACGTTTGGGATTAATTGGAATGGACGAGAAGGCCTTGCTCGCAATCTTCAACATCAGTGCCTGAACTAATAAATGTTGTATAGAATGAACAGGCACAAATTCTCACAAAACTCCAAAATCTTGTGTAAAGCCTTCCAAGAAGAGTGGAAGCTGTTATAGCTGTAAGGGGGTGGTCTACGGATTTGAAAACAATGTTTTTAAAGTCCGTGTTGGTGTAATGGTCATGCGTCCCAATACCTTTGTCCGTATACTGTACTTTGACCTCCAATGTTTTTCTCGGCACCCTTTTTAAGGTTGATTCAAAAAGTGGTGGAGCAAGAAATGTCCACTTTCAGGAGTGAAAACAACCTCTGTCTTCTTCACGCTGATCCAGAAAGTCTTCCAGATGAGCTGTCAGCTCTGAAGGGCCTCTGCTTGATAATGAAGCCTGTTTTAATTAGTACCAGTTAATGGGCCTTCTTCAGTGAGGCTAATTAAAATAACAAAGTGGTCAGAATAAATTTTCTCTGGTTAAAGAGAAGGAATAAAAGCAAGCAGCTAAATTAATTGGCTGAAATTAATCCTGAAGGATGCTGTTTTGGGTCCAGTCAGGTCTGAGAGCACGGGAGAGGCTTATACCCCACCTATTAAAAGGGTTCCTTAATTTTCACACCCTCACCTCAAACTGTGACAAATTGTTCAATAATTGCAAATAAGTCAGTTATGAGGGTACATGGTCCCCCACAGCTGGTTGGATAGTGTCCCATCCAATGTAAATGCTGTGAGCATCACGGAAAAGGAGGAAACCCACACCAGCAGGATCTCACTAACGCTCTGGTGTGTGTGTGTGTGTGTGTGCGTGTGCGCGCGCGCGTGCGGTTATACGTTTTATGCTTGTAAAGTGGAACGTTTGCATACTTGGTAGATGTTAAAGTAAATAAATAAAATAAATAGATTTTTAAAAAGTAAATAATGGATATAATTTCTAATTTGTAAAAATAAATATTTTAAATGATAAATTATATTGTTATATAATTAGTTTAATTTTGGTTTGTTCGTTGGTTGACTGTCTCTTTAAATAGAGAGCATTTTCGCTGCAGTCTGTGGGAGGACAGTAACCAGGCAAGTAAATGAGTTACAGTGTGAGTGAACATAAGTCAGGTGGTGAAACCTGCTTAAGTTCCTGTGTGTGTGTGTGTGTGTGTGTGTGTGTGTGTGTGTTTATGTTTGGGCAGAAAGGAGGTCGAGGCGGGTGGAGTTCTTGCCCTTCAGTCTTTTCTGTTTACAGGATAAAAACGGAAAGGGATGTGTCATATTTCATATCTTGTGTGCATGCATGTGTGAATGTGTATGTGTAAAAGATACAGGCTTGCTTTGGCTCACCGTGTGTGTGTGTGTGTGTGTGTGTGTGTGTGTGTGTGTGTGTGTGTGTGTGTGAGCTGACTGACCTGCTTTTCTTGTTATTGCTGATAACCGCCAGGGTTAGTGCGTGTGTCAGTCACCAGAATGAGGGGGGTGTGGCCAGACAGATACAGGTGGGACTGATCCCACCAGAGGCTGAAATGGACTTCTTTGTAGGCACTGGGGCTCAGACAGTGGAAAGATTATCTGTAAATATCAGTTTTTAAAAAAAGAGTGGTTTGTGAAAACAGACACTGTTGTGTAAAAAGGACTACACACTGAAGGACTACACATTTTTACAACTCACAGTCCAGTCATACTGTATCCTAAACCTCGTCCACAAGTCTGTTCACCTTAATTTAGAGCTGGATGTGCTTTGGGGAGGTCCAGAGAGGTTTTGGGGGATGTGTTTACGGTAAAAGATTTGGGGAAACTACTGACTTGTATCGTTCGCGACATTGGCCTCGTAGCTCCAGCTCTAATGAAAGAGAATTGGCTTACCAGATCTTGGGTCAGTGGAGGTCTGATTATTTTGTGGACTTGTCCTTTAAAGGTGTATCTAGAGTCTAAGCTTTAAACAGCAGTGTGTGAAAGAAAAGCACCCATCCCAGGCTGCACAGAGAGCTTTCTGCTTAATTCACTGAGGAGCAGCAGCGCTACAACTCAAATTTCAGAAGATGTTGAGGGCTACAGAAGCTCGGCCAGGTCGTGCAGCTGGAGCATCCAGGGTGTTGCCTTTCAGCTGAAGCCTTCCTGAGCGTGTGCAGTCAGCAGAGATAAGGGACGCATGTGAGGGTGTCGGCATCTGCGCACTTGGTGATTCAGTCATTAAACATCCTGCAGATCTACAGGAGGCTGTTTACGCTCGGCCACCTCATCCGCTTCACATCCGCTCACAAGTAATCCGTGTTCTGTTTACACTTGTCCACAATTATCTGCCCAGTCAGACTCAGAAAGGAGAATCTCTATAAAAGCATGACAAAGAACCACTAAGAAGGTGAAAGCACTCATTTTTGTGCATCTCTGTTTCAGATAGTTTTATAGTCATTTGAGCCTTATACAGACTGAAACAAAGCAATGTCCTCCAGGCCCAGGACATTCCTCCGGGACCACGGCATACCTCCAGGACCACAAGGTTCCTCCAAGAACATGGTGCAACACAAACAAAAAACAACCACCACAAGACTCCATGAGTGCAGGCAGGACAGGAGTGCAAAGAGAGAGAGAGTGCAAGAAAACCACAACAGCATCAAAACATTATTACAGGACAAGACAACATACAGTGCAGCAGCTGCTTCCAAAAGACCTCTTGCATTGTGCCCAAGTCCTCACACCCCTCATACAAGCCTAATAAACCAGACTGTGTGAGCTTTTTCTCACAAGCCCTCAGACTCCTCAGCACGCTACCTGCCACACACCCCCAACACACACACACACACACACACACCTGCACTGTCTTCGCTTTCCATACACACACGCCTGAACTGACTCTGCCTTCCACTCACACACGCCTGAACTGACTCTGCCTTCCACTCACACACACCTGAACTGTCTCTGCTTTCCACTCACA
>JBBPCX010069645.1:0-11214 GCA_037974365.1 Hydrocynus forskahlii | reverse complement strand
ATCCCTCCACCCTTCGATGGCTGCCCCCCCCCCCCCTACCAAAGGAAAAAATATGTGGACGAGAACCTCAGGCTTACATGTTTGTTGTGTTTGTGTAATGTGTGTAGAGTGTGTTGTTCTTATGTACTATATGGTATACAAAGACCATGACTGCTGAGTTAACCCCTGGGGCATCACCTCTGTGTCCTGCTCAGATCTTGTCCCAGGTGTTCAGCCGTGGGGCGCTGGAGACCTACCTGTCCCGCCTCCAGGATGTGGTGAAGTGTGAGGTGGCGAAGTGGTGCGCTGAAGCAGGATCAGTGGACGCCTATGATGCCACTAGGTCCCTCACCTTCCGCGTGGCTATGCGTGCCTTCCTGGGCCTCCGGCTGGAGGAGCAGCGCATCGTTTACCTCTCCAAAATCTTCGAGCAGCTCATGAACAACCTGTTCTCCCTGCCTGTGGACGCACCACTCAGCGGCCTTAGAAAAGTGAGGGCACATACATACTGTCAAACTGCGTCAAATAGAGCACATGTTTTATACTCACTGGGTCTCAGTGACGGCACAACCTGCAACCTACACTGGTGACCTACCAGCAGTCTAGATTTTGAAACAAGCTTCCTGACTCATGATACTGATAAGACTGACCACTTTGGTTCCATGCAACTATTTCATTTTCAGACCTGACCTTACTCATAATGTGCAGGTAAGTAGATGGCCATTTGAAAGACCACCTTCCGAGGCACCTAACATGCTAATCTCCAAACAGTCTTTGACGTAGCCTTCTGACAGCTGTGAAATCAACTGAAACCATAAATAAAATGACTTCTGTGACAAAAACCAAGGAAAGCATGATAAATGGTTTGAAATGGTGTATGTTTGAAGGGGATCTTGACTGGAAATTGTGAGAGATGCTTGTCATTACACTGTATTTCAGGATCTGGACTGGCCCTTTTCTGGACAATAGATGAAATAATGCAAGGACAGCTTATTGTTATTACTGAGTTTTTGGTTTCTACTTCATGTTTTAGGGAAAAAGAGCACGGGATATTCTGCATGCTGCCATGGAGAACATAATCGAGGAGAAACTGAAAAAGCAGCAGCACGTGGACGAGTACTGCGATGCTTTTGATTACATGCTGAGCGGTGCGAAGGAGAGTGGCTACAGTTTGACCATGCAGGAGCTCAAGGTACACAACAGGTTCTCCATTGCTGAACTAATATCTGCAGTGTTGAGTTAAAGAAGTGGCATGGTAATGGTACCTCATTTGGTCACTGGAGGTTTTCAGTGTACCTTAGTTTATCTGACACATGTCTCACTCTAGTCCCCCTCCAGTCCGGCAGATCCTGGGTGACCTCGCTCCATGCTGGTCAGAGTGGGAACGTCAGTGTCTGAGAAAGCTCCATAAATCTCTGAACCTGTCTGCTGTTTCTGATTGGCAGGAAAGTGCAGTGGAGCTGATCTTTGCCGCCCACTCCACCACCGCAAGTGCGGCCACGTCGCTCATCCTCCAGCTCATGCGCCATCCTGATGTGGCAGACCGGGCACGGGCTGAGCTTGAGACAGAGGGTTTGATCACGGAGCCCCGTGGATCCTGCCGCTCGCACTGTGGTGAGGGGAGCGGCGGGTGCTCCAAGGCAGAGAAGTGCGACCAAGAGGAGGAGTCGACCAAACCCTTGACCGATAAAATGACCTGTTTGGAGGAAGGTCATCGCTCGCGGACCCATGTGCCGTACTTGAGTCTGGAGAAGCTGAGTCAGCTGAGCTACCTGGACAGCGTGGTCAAGGAGGTGCTGAGATATCTCCCACCCGTGTCCGGTGGATACAGGACAGTGCTGCAAACATTTGAGCTGGACGTGAGTATTGTCAAGTCAACATGCATTTAACCATCCATTTTAGAGTTGCAGCAGAAATATTGAGCCAGGAGTGGTTGGAAATGAAACGGCCATTTATGGAGGGTTAAGAGATGCCTAAAACAAACTGTTCAGCTATACACTAGCAAGGTTGAGCTACAAAGGAGCTCCAGAATCAAACAGTTAGACTAGACCTGTCTCACAATGGAGACCATTCATTTCCATTTAAGGTGTTTTGAGAGAAATTGTGTTTCTTCATTTGGTCCATTGCCTCACTGGGGCTATATGGCACATTAGGGTTTTCCTGCTCTGGTAATCCTTTATCACCTTATAAATGGCTTGGTGGTGAGCTAACAAGCTAAGTCCACAGAAACAAACACTAAAACGTGGAGAGCAGAGGGTCTCTAGGACCAAGACTTAGGACCATCATCGTCCTCCACTCTTAACTCCCATTAAAGGGTTCAACTCAAGATTATTCCTGTAATCAAGAAGCCTGTTATTCAGCTTCTTCGGTGGCTCCTGTACTGGACCTCCACTTGTGGTAGTAGCAAACCATAACTACGAGAGCTAGAAGTTTCTGGACTAACTTGACCAGATATGTAATTTTTTCCAGATATGCATTTTCAGTTTCTAAAAATCATTCGGCCTCCTCTGAAGGCCTAGAAGGTTCTGTGGATCCTCCTCTGTCATGTAGTGTATTGGTCATGATGACCTTGTGTGTCTGATGAATGACGTTCCTAATAGTTTAAGACCAGGTAGTGAGGAGGGGAAGGCGTCCAAGCTGGCTAATTTAGCTCCCTCCTTTTTTTCGCTTTTCACAGGGTTACCAGATCCCAAAGGGCTGGAGCATAATGTACAGCATCCGTGACACACATGAGACGTCCGCCGCCTTCCAGAACCCAGAGCACTTTGACCCAGACCGCTTCAGCCCTGAGCGGGACGAGAGCAGAGCCAGCCGCTTCAGCTATGTGCCGTTTGGTGGCGGAGTGCGCCGGTGCGTTGGCAGGGAGCTGGCCATGCTGGTTCTGAAAACCCTGTGTGTGGAGCTGCTGGCCACGGCCGAGTGGGCGCTGGCCACAGAGACGTATCCCAGGATGCAGACGGTGCCCATTGTTCATCCAGTGAATGGACTGCATGTGAAGTTCAGCTACAGGAATCATGCGGTCGGGAGAAACCGCAGGGAGTCCGCTCACCTGTAGAGGAAAGAACATCTACATGGACAGAACATCACCCAAATGTGTATGTGGATTTGTGGAGAGGCTGATCACTGATGGAAAAAAATTTAGATGAGTGTGTGTGTGGGGGGGGTGTTTTTAATTAACCCGTGGAAACCAATTGTCCATTTGTTTGAGATTGCATGACCTTCTAGCCAGGGAAATACTATTGTCAAAGGTAATTTAAGGGAACTATTCATAAATACCAAAATAATAATGGACAAAGACACAGACAAACTTCAGGTTTCAAGAGTCAAGGGTGCTATTACTGTTTATAGCCATGTAATACTTTCGTCCATTTTTATAGATGGCAGCATGTCAGGAACATGGATTTCAGGAACATGGATCTATGTGCACTTCCACAGGACTAGCAAGAGAAGAGCTAACCAAGCCTTTTCCATTCCACATATTGACTGAATCCCAAATGACTTCCTACTGGACATGCAGTGCCTGATTTGTGCATAGAAACCATTATAAGCCTTTAACCCTATACAGTGCATTATATAGGGATCAAGGAGTCATTTGGTACTCAGCCATCGCTATCCCTCTCTTATATATATGTGATATATCAACAAAATGTGCTTTTGTTTGTCAAATGAAGTAAAAGAGTAAATAAGCTCTATTTATGTTTCTTTTGATCACATAGAGATAGTCCAAAGAGTAAAGAAAAGAAAAAAATGATAGCTCCTATGTTAGGATTTCTATGTTAATAAGAAATAGTTGTTGACTCTTAGATGTGTACCCTAGAAATGTGCTATTGCTTCATACTGTGGGAATGCTGTTAATAAGTCAACTGTGTTTATTCTAAATGCAAACTGTGAATGAGGATCATAGCACTGTGAAGCTAATGATCGGTCTGAAAACAGGGAAGGAGAAACCAGCAGCACTTTTACTTTCTGACTGAGGAATTTTCTTTTTTTTTGTATATTTGTCTTAATAATATTTGTCATTTTAGCCAATGTTTGCATGTATCTCCACAGACACATGCTCAGTATTCTTCATCATCATCATCTATATCTTCCAATTTGTGCACCTGGCCATGTGCCATGCAGCATTTGACCATGTGACCATATCTGTTTTAATAAAAAATGCAATGGGTTTATATATGGTGTTTACTAAGTGACATTTTTTTGAATACTTTGGTGAGGTTTAAATGAAAATGCAAAACCATTTTCCTTTATTCTGATTCATAGTTATATTCCCAGTTAAGTCAAAGGACGTTCCCGGCGTAGAGGCAGGTCTTTCTCACTTTCTCACTTTCAACTCTGCGAAGGGGTTGAGTCCCAGCACAAAGGTTCTGGGTTCGATTCCTGGCCAGGCCAGCAGAGAGTCCCTTCTGTGTGGATCGTGAATGTCTATGTCTGTGTGGGTTTCCACATGGAGTTCCGGTTTCCTCCCATAGTTGCACGTGAGTTGGCTCTGAAATTGTATCTTCCCTGTTGCTCTGTGAGCACTGGGATAGTCTCCAACACACTCTGCCACATGGGTTAGGATAACGAATGAATTAATGACCTCTTAAGTCCTAATGCCCTATTTAGAGTCTTGATACTGAATTCAGCACTAATTTTAGACCTAAAGTATTTCATTTTTTCCTATTGTTTGTCTTTGCACATTGAATCAGTGGGGTCTTAGCTGCCAAGTAGGTAGATCTGAGTATTGCCTGCATAACTGCAGTAGAAATTTCCATTGGTTAGCAAGATTTTATCCGGGGGAGCATATGAAGTTGGAATGAGAAAGGTCTTAGAATGGAAACTTGAGGAACTCCACTAATTTGTTTGGCTGCAGAGATTCTGGTGGTCATGGAAAAGCCCTTGCCTTCTAAATACCTCCTTAGTACTGCTCCAGACAGTCTTACCCAGAGAACTCATGATGGGCATCTAAAGGTTACAGTCTCTACATGTTTGTTCTGATAGAGACATCAGTGGAAAGCCCCACTCAGGGCTGTGAGAAAACATGAAAAGACAGCCAGAGATGCCGAAGTGCCAGTCCCTGCCCACTTCTGGTGAGACAGATGAGTGATACTGCCTCAAATTTGGATCTGCTGGAAGGCTTAAAAACTGTGTTTACCTTACTTTAGACTGAAGCCAGCATTATGCTACCATCCGTAAGGAGCACCTGCCTACGGGGGGAAATGTGGGTCACCCCACCGAAAAAGCTGCAACACACACGCATGGACATAAAACTGATGAAAAGGCTTGTCATATACCGACACTCGCATACACACCTGAGCAGACGCTTTAACAGCACAGCTTCGGGGCATGTAGACACACATATCAAAACTGAAAATGCGTGTGTGTCAGAGGTAACAGGGAGATCAGAGGTGACGAGAGGGGAAGAAGAGAGGGAATGTGAGGAAGTGAAAGAGTGAGAGAGAGTGTCAGTCGAATTAATGAAAGCAGAGAGGGAGCATAAGGGAAAGGGGTTTCAAATAAAGGACATTAAAGGCAAAAAGAGAGAGAGAAGTTGGGCAGAAGTCTCTGAAACAATGGCAAAGTCATAAGCAAGGCAAGATTCACTGCAACATGTGTGTGTGTGAGTACAAGACAACATGTACATGCATTCACGCACTTTCACACAATGCCAGAAACATAAACAACCTGATTTGCCAGGAAGAATGATTTATATACAGTCACAAAGACCTGAGAGGGTACCGTCATCCACCAACCTTCTTCTGCACATGCACACAAACAAGCAAACACATGGCTACAAGTCTCTGCCCTGGGGTTTTTGGTTAAATGCAATTATGTAATAGCTGTAGTTGGGGAGAACAACCACGCCCACTCTCCTGCACCTCCGCTAACATCCAACCCTGCATGCACACACTCGCCGCTGCCTGTTCCCGCGCCGCTCGCTCGCAGCCTCCTACTCCCTGTTTTCTGTTTATTTTTCATGCCTTGAGGGGCATGGACGGGGCATCCACCTGGATGAATTTGACATCTCCTCCTGTCCTCAAATGTTGTTATTTTTAAATAGATTACCTTATCTTGTTTAGCAAGACAGATTGTAAAATCTGTCAAAGAATCCCTCATGACTGAGACCTCTTGGGCACAATACAGCAGACACTGAGGCTCATAACCAGGCACAGCCCCACCAGCACATACAAAGATGCACTTTTGCAGCTGAAGGAATCCACCAGTGCCTGGAACATCTTCTCTTCAAGTGTTCACTGGTAAAAGGAAAATAGGATGCAATATGAAGGATGTCTCGCCAGAGAGCATCCCCACACCAGCAACTATCACAAGTTGAGGGCTATTTGAATTTCTTCGGCATCCATTTGGGCTCAAGAATTCAGCAGCACATTTTAAACATGATGGAACATGTGCAGAAAGATGTCAAAGGAAGCAACTGCTTTGTCTATGTAGACAATGTCAAAATATGTTCACAGAGTGAAGAGCAACACCTACAGCACCTCAAGGTTTCTTGAGGGTTTTTATTTTTTTTGCAGGGATTAAGCCTAGTACCAGAAAAAAAATTGCAATGAAGAACCTCATTTCAGAATGCTGTGGAGTCCAAGACAGGGTTTAATCCTGGTCTAGAAACCTGATCCTAGGAAGTGTAACCTAATTCAAAGATGATTGGGCTTCTTAGGGCATGCAGTGTGAGGTGCTGGAATCAAAATGGATGAAGGCGGGGCCCTTACATGAACTGAAAATACAAGGATTGTGGAGATGGGCAGATAACTGGTGGCTATTTTACAGATATTAAATAATTGCCAGTGCATTAGGAATATTATGGGCCCAGTATCTCTCAGTGCCACCAAACCTTTCCCAGGGTATCTTGATCCACAGGATACCTACCCCATTGCACAGGTTGCTTTATTTCACAGAATATATACCTTATTCCACAAGTTTCCTTATTCCCCAGGATAACCACCCTATTCTACTGTGTACTTACCTTTTTCACAGGGTACGTAACTTATTCTACAAGTCTTATTCCGCAGGATACTCACATTATTCCACTAAGTACCCACCTTATTCCACTGTGTACCAACATTATCCCACGGGATACCCACCTTATTGCACTGTGTACCAACCATATTCCACAGAATACTCACCTTATTCCAAGGAGTACCCACCTTACTCCACTGCTGCTCATTCAGGTGTCCATGTGGCTGAGATCAAGACTAGTAACTTCCATCATTTTTCAAAGTCATTTCATCCATTGTACATGTTTGTACAACAGAAACGAAAGACATGACCAAGAAGACCAGTAGGAAACATTGGTGGGCAATTTAACAAGCAATGGATACACAATGCTGAATGAGATACTGAGTTAAACTGCAAACTGCATAAATATAAAAGACCCGGTCCTGATTTAACTGATGTGTGCGTGTCAAAGGTAAGTCATGACCTCTGTTGGCAAAATCAGTGTGCGTAAGTGTGTGCGTAGGAATGCAGAAACAGCAGCTGGTGTCTGCACTGTAATTACCCCCCCAGCACCAATGCTTCCTGCTCTGAACACACACACACACACACACACACATACAGCACATATAGTTCAAGAAATGGGGGTAAAGTTGAGGACACTCACAAGCTGTTATCTTTCTCAAACACAGTATTACTTTGTGTGGGGTGAGTTTTCACTATAAACTCCATTTATCAGAGCCTTGTCTCTCTATTAGTTCCCATCAACTGATCCATGTTACAGCATGCAGATGTGTACATGAGGATGCATTTGTCAATCCACCTTTTCTTTATGTTTGACCTTATGGTAGAGGTCACCAGCCTCTTGGGGATTTTTAGTCAAACTGATAGCAAGAAAAGCCTGGATCGGTAAACTGGCTATATTTCACCAGAATGGCCCCTTCAAAGGCAATTTATTTGCCTAAATAGAAAAAAAAGGATGAAGAAATGGAATTGTACAAAACATTCACAGACAAACTGATGGGTTCTTTGCACTAGTGTTTAGTCATACATGTTTAGAAAGTGATAGTTGATCTCTGGTTTAGATTAATTCTGAACATTTCAAACATAGTGGTCTGAAGTCTTTGACTTGTACCTCCTTGAACTAGTCCTATTTACAGGTGATGATCAGTTGTGCCTAGGAAATGTGTAGCTGAGCTTCTGTACATGTTGATTGGGTAATTGGCATTGGTACTTGCTGGTCAGAAGCAATCAGACTCTACTCCATATTAAAATGTTCTGGGTCTCTTTTCAATTGCCTGTACAGCACAGTCGTTTAGTAAAAGGATAAGAGAGTCCATTCATGATGTTTCTGGATGCTTTCAGTGAACACTTAGAGTTCAGGTGCAACTCCAGTACAACACATTTCATCGTAGTGAAGAGCCTCCTGAAAGAAGTAAATAGTTTAATCATGTGTCCAGTGACGACCTGAACGACTCCACAGAGCTCAGCTCGAACAGCTCAACTAACGCATATCTTCTGAAGTTCTTGGTTTGTTAGATAAATTGGTTGAGTGAGGACGGAGGAGGTCATGTGTTGAAGAATCAGATGCTTTCTCAATCAGCAATGGTCACCAACCCTGTTCCTGGAGATTCATGCCTAGTTCCAGCTCAAATGTTCCACATCCGATCCAGGCTGTGAAGACGAAGTTGGCTCTGGTGAGTGGCAGGTGTCATCAACCCGGATCCACCTTTCTGCAGGGTCTACCACATCTGCCAGAAGATCCACTGATTGGCTTAGTCAGGTGCACTGGGATTGGACATCATGTCACACGTGGGCTGGTGACCAACGAGAAAAGTCTGTAGAGTCGCCAGCTGTGGCTCTGGGTCAACCCTGCCCTGCATATTTTGGTCTGTTACTCTGCAATTGAGCCTTTCCTGAATGAAAGTGGGCGTCCTGGATCGGGGAAAAACACAAAAATGAGCAGAGCAGGGCTGTTTCAGGACCAGCACTGGTGAACACTGCTCCACAGAACATGTTTTCCTGAATTCCTCCTTCAGTTTTGAGCCAGCTGAAGGCGGGGAACATTCAGGTTGAGAGAGAAGCTACAGTTCATCCTCAGGCCACGAGAGCTCCTGACATGTTTGTGCTCTGAAATCAGAGACTGACTAACACACTCTCTGGAACAACCCCAATGTCCCAGCGTAACCGCGGCCTGTAAATCTGTTTAGAGGGGAAATGAATCTCACACTACGGGAAATTAATTTTTGGCATTCTCTTTCAGGTCTCCTGACCTGAGAGGGAAAACAGTTCCAGCTTGAGAGTTTGCGTCACTGTGAAAGTGAACTCTCTCGTCATTGTTCCATCACACTCTGACGCATTGAGACTGTCGGGGTTCCAGGGGTGCAGGTTTGATTTTGACATTGATGGGGCCATAAAAGCAGTAACTCAACTCCAGGCACAGTGTAATCACTAATATCTTTCATACTTCAAAGTACTACATAGTACACATGTCGTCCACGTATACAGTAACGAAGAATCGTAATCACAGAACACGAGAAATTCTTCATCGTAATTTCCACCTGACTGGACCTTTGAAGAACATTTTAAGGCAGGTACTGTTTACTTTTTCAAACCGATGACCAAAAAATTCGAATTTTCATCCAAACGTTAAAAAAATCCTCACCACGTCATAAATACAGGGACAAAAATACAAGCAGTACAGATACAGCTCCAGCCAGTCAGATGTTACAAAGAAACGGCACAGCCAGTCAATAACGATACTGGATGAGGAAGAGAACCAGGACTGTTAACGGAAAACAGCGGTTTCATTTGAATTTTTTTTTTTCGTTTCACATGATTGCCCAGGACAGTTCAGTAGTCACTGGATATTGGTGAGGACTACCGTCACTAACAGCCCTACCAAGGTCTACACCCTTGTGGGGTTCAAATAAAGTCACTTTTCAGAAGAACAGGCCGCGTTCAGGTCTAGCGTAGGTCCGGCGCTTCCATAATGATCACTTATATAATGACTGCTTCTGGGTAGTGAGAAGGTTGATATGGGGACACGGTAACTTGGACACAGCCAGACTTCAGGAAATGACAGAGGTTAGGAGTTCTGGAATGAAGGAGGAGGTGGGATGCGGAATTGTCCGAGTGAGTGGGATAAATGCAGGGCCCTTTTTCCTGATATAAGGAGTATATGTAGCTCCTGCAAGGAACTCCATGGGCATGCAGTTTGATTTTGATGAATATCATTCATGCTATTTATGATATCAAATAATTGCATCAAAATGCAATCAATATTTTCAGTTCTTCAATAACAGATTCAGTTTATGGATCCCCGTCACTTTAAAGACTACAAAGGTTTATGAATGGATTAACAGTTATTAATTAAAACTTAAGTTAACAAACACCTTCATTAATGCTGACTAAAGAAAGCAATCAGCAACCAGCAATATCTGAGCTTTAACAACACAGAGGAATGTGGGATCACTATTTGGCAAGAAACAGGTCACTGTTGCCCTTTTTATTTATGTACAAGAAAATATCTGCCCATTAATAACCTCTGATTATTAAGGTGCTGACGATATAATTAATAGCTACAAAAAAGAATTGAACATTATTCATAAAAGCTTCAGAAGGGTAGTCTTTAGGACATTAAAACCAGTGGTTGCTTAAATAAAACACAACATTAATTAAAAAGTAACAATTTGCACCTTCATTAACTTAAGTGAGCTGTGTGAAATGGAAATAAAATTAAATCTGAAAAATAAAATTCATTTATTATTATAAAATGAGTGTACACATCAAATTAAACTATGACAGAAATGACAGAATCCCTCAGCCTGAATCACCTTAAGGACCTGTGGCTGAGCTCCGGAGGACCAGGACTCCAGAGATCTGGAGAGGTTCTGCATTAAGGAACAATGGGAACTCTTTTCTTCTGTCTTCTAACGTCTTATAAAACTTTACAGGAGAAAGTCAGAGCAGCTAGATCAGCCAGTGGTGCACAGATCAGAATCAGAACAGGGTGAAATGGCATCTTGTCATTATGCTGCCCCCTGCTGGACATCAGATCTGCCCCAACTGCTTCCAGAGAGAGAGAGAGAGAGAGAGACAGACAGACAGAGAGAGACACACACAGAGAGACACAGAGAGAGAGAGACACAGAGAGAGAGAGAGAGAGACACAGAGAGAGAGAGAGACAGAGAGAGAGAGAGACAGAGAGAGAGAGAGACACACACACACAGAGACAGAGAGAGAGAGACACAGACAGAGAGAGAGACACACACAGAGAGAGAGACACACACAGAGAGAGAG
>JBBPCX010069644.1:0-11214 GCA_037974365.1 Hydrocynus forskahlii | reverse complement strand
GGCTTCTTTTTGGTTGGAACGAAAACCTGCACCCACAGCGGCCCTTTCTGGACAGGTTTGGGCACCCCTGGTCTAGAATTTCAATTTTCAATGATTAACAAGAAGAAAAAACTGCAGTTTATGAAATAAATAGATAAAATTGGTGAAATAAATTGGTGCACAAAAACTGACTGGTAGTGTTTCAGATGTTTACTACCTAATTCAATGGTATTTACTACCCAGTTATATTGTTTTATCTTTTATCAATTTTTGACAAAGCTATTCATGGTTTTAAACTGTACTGCATGGACTCTAAAAGAAACCCTTAAGAACACTGAAAAGTCTCACAAAATATTTCATTTATGAATACAATCAGGTGGTAGAATTTCAATCTAAGATGCAAACACACTTGTTCGAAATGGCTATTATATAACTTTTATTGTGTATGTTCAGTTTTTACTTTGTTATTCTGTTTTACTCAGATTTTTTCACTTTCTTGGTACAGTGCTTTGTGATTCTGTCTGAAAATAACGCAATATTAATAAACTTTATGCTCTTACTAAAACTAAAAGACAAAATACACAACGCAAGTACAGAGTTGGCAGAAGACTTGCCTGTGAAGTCCAGACTCATGACGTGACCACACACAGACGTCATCTTAAAGCGCACGCTCTGGCCCATGAAGCTCCCTGTGTACTCGTGCACTGAGCAAGCTCCATTCAGACCTTTACGGCTAGAGCAGCTACCTATCAGCACAAAGAGGGTTCAAATCAGACTGCACAATTCAGCACCAAACATATGATTTTTGTTATTTTTTCTATGTCTTTATTCTGTGATCTGTTAATTATGGTTGCTCTGCTATTTTATCTCTATTTTATATTTGGTTTATTTGGTTTTTTTGCCCGGCTATCACTGTAAATATGAAACTGTTCTTAATGCCTTACTTGGTAGAATGAATGAATGAATTTATTGCTCAAATTCATTCCTTCAAATAAGCTATGGATCAATTCTGTGAAAGCATATCAAGTTGGTATTACAAATAATTATGGATGACACTATAAATTACATTTATTTTTTTTCTTTGGTTTTGTTTTGTTTGTGGGTTTTTTTTCTTTTCTCTCCATTTCCTCGTTTTTCTCTCTCTGTATTTTCTCTACCCCTGTCTGATTAGGCCTAATTTTAAATCAAATGAACAAATAAATAAATAAATAAGCTCAGATAACAAGAGGGGCATATACTGTCAAGCCACACTTGGCAAAGCAAAAGTGTCTGGCACATCATGGCACCCAGCTTCACATTCTGCTTGCTCACATGCCGGACACGACAGGTTTAAAAAATAATAATTAATTAATTAATTAATTACTGATAGTGTATTGTAGTAATTATTTTAACAATCACATATACAGCAAATATTTTATTTTACACGCATGAAACATGACAACCTGCAGATACTGCAAAATACTCACTAAGATGATTCATCAAGAATGTAATATCTTGCAGATTTTTAAATTTACATTGTAAATGTAAATGAATATTATTAAAGTACTACAACTAATAAAGATTTAAAGATCACACCATGAGCAGAGAAAATGTATTTTTGTCCTGCCCTGCAATTTTTCAGTTCTACTGATAAACACAAACACTGAAATCTGAACAAATAGGATAAGGGCAATGAACGACTACTTTTGTTTAACATACAAGGAAAACAGGAGTGGTGCGTCTTTGACTAAAAATGTCACACCCCAGCTAATGCCCAGAGTATGACCAGGCATGGAGCATCCCTACATGCAGTAAAAAGACAGAGAGAAGTCAAAGAATAGGTGAATGAGTGACATCACATCAGGAAAAAAATTATTATGCATCTTTTCATCTTTCATGGACATTGTGTCTCACTCCCCCCCCCGCTCCCCCGACTCATTTGCTTGCTCAAGGCCAAGCTTTTACCTGCACATGACGGACCATTGTGGGGGGGGCCTGAATATTGAGTGTAGAGCTATGAGCACCCCTGCCCACACTTTGGCCCTGGGTAACTCCACGCCCTCACAGCCCCAATGCTTATATTCAGCCCGGGGCATATAAATTTGAGCCAGGCAGAGGACACCTCACCAGCTTCAACCTCAAGCTCCTCTCCAGTGCCTCGGCTCCTGTTCTCCACTACGCTAGACATCATCATGCAACAGCTACAGGTAGGTCTCTTTCGGGGCTCTCTCTGTGGACACGAGGGGTGTAAGACTCACATCCTGGAGGGTCACAGCACTGCAGAGATTTTCCCTCCTCAAAACACCAAATTTAACTAAGTAATGGCAGTAGCTGAGGGGACCTGCTAAATTCCATGGTGCCATGCAGCTGGAGTATGGTGTAGAGAACAGGGATGCAGAATTTGACTGCAGACTACTCATGGCTGAAAGGTCTACATTAGGTCTACGTCTAAAAAATCCAATACAAAAATGTTCAATCATGCTACAGATAAGTGCACTTTTAATTTGAACTAAGCAGGCTCTTTAAATTGCTAATTCTGCAACATGTAGTTGTATTGTCAGGTACTAAACTGTATCACAGTTAGATCAGGAGAGTATTCGTTTTACATATAGTGCTTTCATTCTAAGTATTCCTCTAATAAACTGAAAATGAAAACATGACCAACAGTCCTTACTTTCGAATTATAAAGTTTGTGAAACCTTACATTCCTAATGAAACAGAACAATGAAATAAAACGTTCTCTAAGGGTTTAAAACGTTGGTGTACATGACAAAATTTGGAGAAAAATATCCTGAATTTGAAAAAGAGTCTAAAATACATCACTTAGCTGGTTAATGAAATCTAAAACAGAGAACAAATAAATGGGGATCAGCAATTTTATCTAATATCTATTGGCAAAGGTAAGCTGTAAATAGTCAAAAAGTCTGGTCAATATACAAACCGATATTTGTTGGTTATCAGTCATCTCACTTTCTCTTGCTCTCTCATTTTAGCTCCTGGATCTCTTCACCCTGATTTTGCTGGTGCTAAACCCGAGCCAGTGCAGCCCCATCGGAGGTCAGTGTGAGGTGGATCAGGATGCCTCTCCAGTATGCATGTTCTCCAGTCTAACTGGTGTGGAGAAATACTTTGCTCAAATTACTAACCAACCCAACAAACTCAACGAGCGCAGCCTGGCTGCATGGCAGTATGTGTGAGTACCGCAGTATTTAATAGCCAAGGACATTTACACATGCAAGGAATTGATCTTCAGTTTCACAAAAGCTTACAATACACAAAAACTGACAATAGAAATTCAGTCAAAGGGGTGAGTCTGGTTTCAAGGTGTGACTGAGTAACCTGTGTGCTTGCTTCAGGTGAATGATTGTTGACATTACTGAGATACTTAGGGTATTTCAAAGACAAGATTTACACTTGATTCTAAAAGAGTACCTGCTTGCAGATTATTTATTTGTGTTCTATGTAATTAAAAAATTACACCATTTGGTTCAGTTCTTTTCATCAACGTTCTGATCATTAATTAACCCCCCCCCAAAAAAAAACTCAAAATGTATTACCATAATTCATTGTAAGAGTTATTATCCATTATCTTTTTTGAATTAGTCTGTAACTACTAGTTGAAATATTTGTTAATTTCAACTTGAACATTAATGTAATCAAATCAAGTATAAAACCAAAGCTATTTGCCACTACAGGGCATTCACGTTTTATCTAGTTTATTATAGAATAGCAAGTTTCCCTTAGAGTCCAGAGAATGGGGAGGGGAACCATTATATCAGCTGTAAAAGAGCACCAACTCCATATTAAACTCTATGTACCTGAATACAGTGTCACTAAAGTCCTTTTTGGCCGAGATCTAAAGCGCTGTGTGCTGCTTGGACCCCGAGCACACTTTCAAAATAAAAAGATTTTTAAAACCCTGCGTAAAGCGTGATAAAATAATTGTCGGAGTTACATAAATAATGCGTTAATGCAGGCCCAGCCCATATATATATATATATACATGTGGTTTTGGGAATTACTTATAGAAATGAGCCTCTCAGACTTTAAAGTGACCATTTTTCCCCACTTATGATCTGCAGGGAGACGTTTGATCCGAGCCGTGTGCCGCAGGTCATCCATGAAGCCAGCTGCCTGACAAGTCACTCCTGTAACAGTGTGGACAGCGCTTACAGCGTGGAGAGCATTCCAATCTCTATCAAAATGCCTGTGCTCCGGAAAAGGCCAGGATGCTCGTTCCACTCCTTGGAATTCGAGACCGTTAACATCGCCTGTATATGTGCAACAGCTCGAAAGAACTAAGGAGATTGCATGGTAGATTCTTATTTATTTACAGTCCAGCACTGTCGTTGTTGTTCATGTGTACTGCACCAAAACTAGCTGTTTCAAACCTTCCTATTTATTTAATACATCATCCAGAACGCTTGAGTCATGTTCGCGATATTCTGCTGATTGCATATGTTAAAGAATAAAAAGATTTTATTAAAAAATGTTACTTTCCTACTCTTTCTTTACAGCTGCAAATCCAATAAGTCAAGGGACTATGACGTTACATCAATGACCAGGAATGGTGATAAACCAATAACACCATACAGATTGGACTCATTTTTTACAATAAGGGCGTAACTACAGAGTCAACTCATGACTCTACTCGCAAGACAAATCAGGGCTTACAATTCTATACACTCACAATATTTTGAACAAAGTTAGACCGAAAACAATTCAATGTTCTCACAATGTTTAAAATCAAATGTGAATGAAGAAAAATTATGACTACATTCAGTGGTGTTTAAGTTACTAATGAAATGAAAAGACTGAATGGCATAGAAGTTGTTGGAACAAAATCAGTGCAAGAAAGTGGACTGAATGTATAGCCTACATTCATGTAAATAATATTCATAGCCTACATTCATATCCACAATGCATGGATATGTACATTACTGTTATGTAATTTTAGTTTAAACTAGACAACATTTCCGCAGAGAAAATGCAAAGTGTGCTTGCTCAAATGCAGCAGTTGTGGCCTGAAGAAATTTTGAAATGGGCCTGCCGCCAAGAAACACCCCAGAAACTCCATAGCAACCATCTCCTAAACCATAGCAACTGCCTTTCATGCCTTAGTAACCACCCAGAAACAGCTCTGTCCCAATACTTCTGGCCATATTGTTCAGTTTAAACAGGTGTGTCCCAATAATTTTGGCCTTATAGTTTAGTTGAAACAGGTGTGTCCCATTACTTTTGGCCATATAGTTTTGCATGACACCTGTGTCCCATTACTTTTAACCATATTGTTCTGTTTAAACAGGTGTGTCTATGGGGGCGTGGCCTGAGGTCTCTTATGAGGTTTCAGAAGACTTGGTCACTGTATGGAGCCTGAAAGTTTCTTCCTCTGAAACTGCATTCATTGCAATGGGGTTAAAAATGAATGCAAGTGAATAGGGGAAAAAAGGGATGAGTGAAAGACAAGGAAAAGACGAGTGCAGGTCATCACCAACCACGTTTGTGTGTGTCGGGGAAGTCAGCCTGAGGTATCACATGACGTTTGGTGGGTTTCGGACGAAGCGTGTCTGAGCAGGACTATCTGAAAGTTGAGCCCTATTCATTCCCTGTGGGAATTTTTTCGCCAGAAAAACGGGAATAATGAACGAACGACAAGACTGAGCAAAAAGCTGTGAACAAGGCTGCTATTCCAGATCGGGCCCTAAGTGTCAGAGTTGGAACAGTGTCTCTATCTCGAAAGCCCTGGGAGGAGTAGGGGCCAAAAAACAGGTGACCGGAATAAAAATAAAGATAAAACTCAAGAAGAACAATGGTGTGCTTGCTCTGCAAGCGGCTACGCACACGTTACGGTGACTACATACAGGAAACAAGAATGTAGAGCCGAAAATCAACACAACAACGAATTCACATTCGCAAATTAAAAATCGGCATAGGCATAATTTTAAACAAACTTGTGGTGGCAATATAATATCATGTTGACAGCGGTCGTCATCCATGAAATTTCAATTACCAAAAAATATTCAAGGCCTTTCAAGGACAGTGTCTTTTTATGCCTGTTTTCAAAATCTTTCATGGGTCTAAAACTTATTTATTAAGATTCACAAACTTTCAAGGATTTCAAGGACCTGTGGGAACCCTGTTTAAAACTATAAACAACACAGTTACACCAAATATCATCATTCACAGATTCGCCACGACACACTGTCAGGTGTTCACGACATATTGACACATTTTTATATCGCAATATCACAGTATTTTGATTACACACCTATTTTTAAATCCATAGAGAACAATAGCACCAGTGAAGAGACTTTTAATGAATAGTGCACTTGAAAACAGGCAAATAATACCAAGCTACCTACTCAATCACTGCTGAATGCAAAGTACTTAAAAGTTTCTGGGAGCAAAATATGCCATAATAATGTCATGAAATGTGAGATACAGTATAAAGCAGCAAAAGTGAGAGTGGATTAAGTTCACAAGCAAACAATTATAGGCACACAGCACCTTTTCTTCTGCCTGTATGTTAAAGGCAAAATTAATAAAAGGGATGTGCTTATACCTTGTCGTCCTGGACCTTTGACCTTATCTAGAAATTAGATTTGGGCCTTTAAATATAAAGTTTAGGAACCCCTGGTATAACGTATGGTGACAGCCCTTCTAATTTGTGAATTTAGGTGCTTTAAGGCCCAGTCAAGTCAAGTAGTTTCACATTTCAGGCCTATACACAGTACAACATTCCTCCAGGAACATGGTGCAACACAAGAACAAAATCAGAAACAACACAGCCCACATAAGTGCAGGACAGGAATACACAGAGCGCAAAGAGAATGAGAGAGCACAAATCCAAGAAAAACACAAGAGCGACAAAAGTCATTAAGTGTGCAGAAAATGCAGAATAGAGGTAGAAGAAACAGTGCAAATACAGCAGCAACAAGACAGAAAATTTATAATAAAATTATAATACTTCATAATAAATAAAGGGGTATTTACAGTGGCAGTTGGAAGTGAGGTTCTCCCATTACTGACATGGTTCAGTTGCGCACACACACAGATTGTACAGTCTCAATTGAAAAGCACTGGCAGCAGAATACAGTCAACAGAATATTACCAGTAGAACATTGCCTATAGGACTATCCACCATCTAGTGTAAAGCCTTTCTAGATGTGTAGCTTTTACTGCAGCAAAGTGCTTAATGCCTTTGATTTCGACTGGGATGTTGGATGAGCAGACATATGGTGACAAATAGGGATTACATATAGTGCATGTGTTGATATATTTTAAAAAGTCTAAATAAATTTGTTTTGTGCCTAAAATGCTGGAAGGGTATGCAATCACTGATTTACCGCTTTTATTGGAAGACTTTTACTGAACGTCCATTAACAGCTACACATTGGTAATATTGGATCATTTACACAGCTACACATTGGTAATATTGGATCAATCCCGCACACTAAATTGATTAGATCAGATCTTTGTCATGTATGTGTTCACACAGGGTCAACATTACAATAAAATGTGTTGGACAAGAATAAAACAAGTCGCTCAGAATGTGTCCTGCATACATTGAAAACAAAATAATATAAAATATTTAAATGACAAAGCTGAATATTTTTAAAAAATAAATTAATATGTCAGGAATAAGAACAAGGAGGTACATGTATATATGGGGTGGGGGTGCAGTGTAGGCACCAGTACTGCACATTAGACAAAGTGATGAGACTAAGTGCCAGTAATTGCACACTAGAGGGAAAGTGACAAAAGTAAATACCAGTAATTGCACATGGGGGGTGGGGGAGTGACAAGTGTAACTAACAGTAATCACACATAAGGGTAAGGAAAGTATTTTTGTACAGTAAAGGGACAATGCCTGTAGCGGTATAGTCTGCAACAATACTGCTTACATATTGCACTAAAGTGAATGATGAGAACAACATAGTGCAGTTACAGGTACTTACAAACTGTACCCTCACATACACACATGCACACAACATGAACACGTGTTGAGTAGGCATACACTCTGAACACTTCTGCCTTAAACAACTTGCACCAAAACTACCACTGTAAATACCCACTATTTATTACATTCTACACATTCTCTGGCTTGCTGCTGCTACAACTTGCACAATAATTTATTGCTGTCTACCTCTATTCTGTGTTTTTGCTAGAAAACAATATCTGTCATAACACCGTACTCATTCAAATCAGTACTGTAATAATGTTTTGTGGCTCTTGCACTCTCTTTATTGCTCTTTTTGCACCCTGTGTATTCCTGTCCTGCACTTGTGTAGTCTTATGGTGTTTCTGTTTTTGTTCTTGATTTGCTCCATGATTCTGGAGGAACGTTGTCACTATGTACTGTGTATGTGGCTGAAATGAGATTAAACCTACTTGACTTAAAAAAAAAAAAAAAGAATAAGAACATATTTAAATCAAAGTTGCATTGTCAAAGCAAATAAACACCCATATACATGTTAAACAGGGATTTACTACACACCAGCAACCAACATTTGGGACTTATAGAGACCAAACTTCTCAGAAAGGTAAAGAAGTCGAGAAGTCTTTAATTTGCAGTCGGTCCCCCTTTGCAGTTTTAACACCTTCCACTCTTCTTGGAAGGCTTTCCACAACATTTTGGAGTTTCTGTGGGAATTTGTGCCCATTCATTCTGTAGAGCATTTATGAGGCTAAGCACTGATGTTTGATTGATCTCCGTTCCAGTTCATCCCAAAGGTGCTGGATGGGGTTGAGGTCAGTGCTCTGTGCGGGCTCGCCAAGTTCTTCCACACTGAACTCATCGTTAAGGTGCTTGCTTTGTGCACTGGGGCACAGTCATGCTGGAATAGAAAAGGTTCTTCCCCAAACTGTGTCCACAAAGCCTGGGATTGTCCAACATTTTTTGGTATGTTGAAGCATTATGCCCTCCACTGGAAGTAAGGGGCATAGCCCAAATCCTGAAAAACTGGCATGTCCCAATACTTTTGTCCATGTAATGTATGTTTGTACTCACCTTTGGAAAGGATCTTGGCAATTGACTGAGCCAAGGACGGCTTCTCAGCAACCATCAGCACGGTCCTCATCTCCTACTGCTTGGTTCTTCTCACATGAAATAGCAAATGCAAATTAATGTCAATTTCTCCTCTGAAAATATTCCAAATATTAACTTAATAGGAGCTGCTTTTGACTCCCCACATGTTCCTCCCCCTAATAAACCTCAACTTCAAGGACAACTGCTGTTCAAACGCTCCGGTGGAGCGCTGCTGTGGACTAGAGACTCTCAAACTCCTCACTCAGTTCCTCCTCACACTGACTCCGACAAAAACTACCACTACAGATTCTAACTGTTCCTCCTCATTCAGACTCCAATACCAACTGCCTCTACTGACTCTAACTGTACCACCTCGCATTGCCTCCAACAAAAACTACCACTACAGACTCTAACTGTTCCTCCTCGCACTGACTCCAACAAAAACTATCCCTACTACCTCTGTAATTGTACCTACTCTGTTAGATGAAGATGGTCAATCTGTCCAACAGTGATTAGTTTGTAAACAAAGGTCTTCTTTGTTGGTCTTCATAGACTCCAGATCAGAAGATGATGGTCCCCTCTTTTTGAGTCTTGGTTCCTCCTGAGGTTCTTGTTCCAGTTTTAGGAAATTTTTCCTCAAATATGTCGTTTTTGGCTCACTAAGGGCTTAGATCTGCTTTGTGACAACACAGGTTGTATAAAACGCTATATAAATAAAATATAACTGAATTAAAGAGCAATTTTGTAATCTAAAGTTGTTCAAAAGAGATCCTCAATAGAATAGTAAACAGAAAGAATGGATTTCCGGTTCGAAATTTTACAAAATAAAAGTCGGCGGGGGCCAAAAAAACAGAAGTCATTTAATACACAAGTCTCCAAGACTTTTAACTGAAATTAAGATTTAAAGGAAAATAATAAAAAATGTGTCCATTGTTGATTGTGGTGCTTATTGTTTTCATAATGATGCTTACAAAAATACAGTAATTAATTTTTCTAGTAAATAAAATAATACAATTCCAGTTGCCAAAAAAAGCCGAAGTGTTAATGTGCAGGTTTAATCTGGAGATAATACATTTATAGAGCCTTGTTGGCCTGAATCTAAAAGCTTACTTAATAAAATGTTCAAGCATTATTCCTGTTTTGCAAGTGGATAAAGTGTTTTTTTTTCAAAGATAATTGTGTGCAAACGTCAGCCTGCGTTAAAGCAACATCCTAGATAAAGCAGCAGAATATTGTGTCACATTTGGTAGAATATATACAAAACGCGAATTTAACACACTTAATGTAGGCAAAGCAAAAACACAACCAAAAAAATATATTATTATGATTAATTCTACTACTACTACTACTACATCTACTACTACTACTACTACTACTACTACTAATAATAATAATAATAATAATAAAAAGTCATCATCATCATTGGCATCTTCATCATCACAAGAATGATCCCTTTTATAACCATCATCAATAATGATAAGAAGAAGAATTACCATCGTCATCATCATCATTATGATTATGGACTTCAAACCATTGTTTCTGAAAGTCCAGAATAGAGTCGATTAGATTAATTATTTTTAATCACCAATGATTATTATTAGCATTCAGACATTCTGTGCGATTTGCTACAGTTCTCTGTCAAATTTGCAACGATTTTTTGGAGAAAACAGATTAAATCCTCTCTTCACTCTGATATGAGGAGGTAATTAGGATATTTTCTAAGTTTTAATCAGACATTTAAACAGATCTTTGCAGAAACTTTCTTGTCGTAAAGCTGTAAAATAAACAGATCTTAGAGAAAAGGTGTATCTCTGTTCATGCTCGTGTAACTGGGCTGTAGTGTCGCCAGTTGTCCGCAAGATGGCAGCACACCATCGTGCTGAACCCTGGAGCTCCATGCCCATAGAACCAAGATCAGAACGCCATCAAACATCCACTGATTCAGATAAAACACACACTGATTCAGTTTATTACATAAAACCATTTAACACCACGCTGTTCCACTGTTAACCCGTGTGGCATTTTATCAACCCAAGACGCTGATACAATTAAATATATACAAATTATGTATATAAAAGATGAACAAATATAAGATTAACACACACACGTATGTATAATTACAACATGTGAGCCATGTCTCTATAATAAATAAATAAATACACATGCATACACTCACACACACACACACACACACACACACACACATATGTACTAGATCGGAAGAGCGT
>JBBPCX010069642.1:0-11216 GCA_037974365.1 Hydrocynus forskahlii | reverse complement strand
AAATACTGCACTACTGAAAATACTGCTCTACTGAAAACACTGCACTACTGAAAATACTGCATTACATAAAATACTGCACCACTGAAAATACTGCATTACTGAAAATACTGCACTGCAGAAAATACTGCATTACAGAAAACACTGCATTACTGTAAACACTGCATTACAGAAAATACTGCACAACAGAAAATGCACAAATGTAAATACTGCACTACTGAAAATGCTGCACTACTTAAAGTACTGCATTACAGAAAATACTACATTACAGAAAATAATGCACTACAGAAAATACTGCATTACTGAAAATACTGCACTACTGAAAATACTGCATTACTGAAAAAACTGCACTACTGAAAACACTGCACTGCTGAAAATACTGCACTACTGAAAATACTACATTTCAGAAAATACTGCATTACAGAAAATACTGCTCTACTGAAAATACTGCATTACAGAAAATAATGCACTACAGAAAACACTGCATTACTGAAAATACTGCACTACTGAAAACACTGCACTACTGAAAATCCTGCACTACTGAAAATCCTGCACTACTGAAAATACTGCAATCTTTGACTGTCAGTGAACTGCCCAAGTGAACAGAATAGCAAAACTGTACAGAACTGTATCTTCCTGTAATGCGGAATGTAGTTTTGCATTGTCTTGTTGAAAATTGCATGGGCGTCCCAAAATCTCAGGTACATTGCTCTAAAATCTCAGTGTACTTTTCTGCATTAATGCTACCATCAACTCCATACCATGACAGACCTGGGCCTTGGATGTGTTGCTGATAACAGTCTGGATGGTCCTTTTTATCTCTGGTCTGTAGCACATGGCGTCCATTTCTTCCAAAAAAAACAATCTGGAATACTGATTCATCTGACCACAATACACGTCTCCACTGTGTGATGGTCCATCCCAGAGGCCTCTGAGCCAAGAGAAGTCGACGCCGCTTCTGGAAATGGTTAACATCAGGCTTCTTTTTTGCACAGTAAAGTTTTAGTGGATTTTATGAATATAATTCTGTGGTGCTTGACAAAAGTTTGCCAAAATAATCCATTTCCCATCTGTTTATGCTGAACTCCAATATACAGATCATACTCACTCATGACACACAAATCTAATTTGATACAACGTCTAAAAACAAACAAACAGAAATAAAAAGTTGCTCTCTTTCATGGGGGTTATGCATGCGCAGGGTTTACATGACTAATCTGAGAAAGTCAGCTGTTGATTCCGTGCCGTCTGAGGGATCAGGGTTTACAGGTGTTCATCTTAGACTTGTGAACTGAAATTCCTCCAGATTACATGAATAATTTAATGAAATGTTGCACTAATGAGGGAGAAATATGCACGTCTCTTCCGATCTTTCTTTGAGAAACATTGTTTTTAAACATTTCAAAGGTGACTACAGGGGGCAACTTGGGGTTAAGGGGCTTGGTGCTAGGCCTATACTGAAGGTAGGATTCAAACCCATGACCTCTTGGTCCAGCGGCAAGTATCCTACCCACTAGGCTCCACCATCACTTACAGAAACCTGTTGACATCACCTGTGTGAAATCAGTTCATTATTTCATGAATTCATTACTAGCTCGAAATGGCACACATACTTATTTTGGATGTGTTGCAGGCCTGAAATGCAGGAATGGATGTATATTAATAAATGAAATGTGACATAATGTGAAATAGCATTGGTTCAGACTGTCTGCAATGAAATAAAGGCCATCAAAGTAAATCAAAGACAATAAAAGTACATTTAAGAATACATTTGAGAAAAAAAATATATCAATGTGTATTTTCCATACGGCCTTTTTTATCCTTTTTGCCTGTTTAGCATAAATATTCTGCTGGAAAATAAATCCTTTACCCACTTTTACAGCAGTCACCTGACCTCAAACTCTGAGGACATTAGAACAAAGCGAGCATGAAGGATGGACTTTTTAAAACATTTTTTAACATAGGAATGCACATTGTTATCCAGAAGCTCAGAGGTGCACAGGGAGACTTGGCAGCAGAGCAGAAATCTGACAAGCTCTCAAATAACTCGAAAAACCTGAGAGTTTGACTGGCCGCCAGATTAGAGCCAGTTTTGCTCAGGGACGAGGACTGGAAAGACTTAAGTTTTGTTTTAATAATGACATTTGATCATCTGATTATGTTGCAATACATTATACTGACTGTATGTAGCTCATGACACAAAAGTCCAATTTGATACAATGCCTTTAAAAACAAACAAACAAACAAAAGAGAAATAGTTGTTCTCTCTCATGGGGTTTGTGCATGTGCAGGGTATAAAAGACTATTCTAAAAAGTTGACCTTCATCTGTGCAGTGATACAACCAAACATGCTGTATTTAGTTTGACTGGAGATAAAGAAGTTATCCATTAGTAATAATTAAGCACAAAAAGATCAGTTCACTTCTTTATGTGCCGTTTTCAGTCTGAATGATCCCTGAGACTCATGAGGAATTTGAGAACTGCTGTAACATGCTGTCAGTCAAACAGGACATAAGAAGCAGACGTTTAAATATAAAATAAACAAGCCAAGCTCCGTAAACATATCTAGAGCGACAGGCCGCATGTTTTACAGCTCTACAGGAGAGGAGCTGACCCTGCCAGAATCTCACCTCAGCTTTGAACAGTGTCAGCTGTTTTTCTTACACAGCTTTTTCTTACATCATCACCAGTTCCTCATCACACGACGCTCCCAGCGACATCATCACCATGGAACCCAACTAGCATAAACACTTCCTATAGGAGAATTCAGAACTGAGTTTTGATCATTGCAATACTAAAGATAGGAATAGAAAGATAGGAATAAAGATAGGAATAGAAATAGAAAGATAGGGGATAACGATTTAGTGTTGTTGTTTTTTTTTGTTTTGTGTTTTTGTTTTTTAATGTTTTTTTTTTTTCTGGTTTGTTTCTTTTTGTTTTACTTATTAATTTTTGCAAACCACATACAACAGAAGTTTAATGAGTCAGCATAGTGGAGCAAGGCAGTCATCCATACAAAGCCGAACCATCAAGACAAGCTTTGGAAAATAGGAATGTTCATTTTTTACTTTTCACTGTTCCTTTAACCTGACGAGCAACGTTGGATCATTTCTATCGTCCCACTGAACTGTGTCGTTAAATGCTCACTCACACCATCAAATGGTGCAAAAACATAAAATCTGTAAACAAAATTTCAATCTGATAGTGTCAACATGTGTATTACCATATCAAATATGGCCCATTAATATAAAAGGCAAACGAAAAGCACAGAACAAACCTGAACACACTGGACATCGACTAAATAACTTTGCATTGTAAACAATACACACATGCAATGTGATGTTAAGGCACGTGCTTCCTCAGACTCAGACGCCGCGGTGTTAAAGAGCAAAATTAGGGGGTGCTGTTAGTTTTCTTGGCCCACGACTTTGTTGACTTGTATCTGACACGCCTGTGGAAGAACTGCGTAATCGACACTTAACAAACACAAAAGTTTGACAGTGTGTGAGGAGGGAGTGGAATGCAGGAGTTCCATGATGTGATGTCCCAGACGGACACAGCAGCCCAGTGTGGGTCTCTCCCATTACACCATACACACTACCTCAGCCCCCTGAGGCTGCGGGACAGGCAAACACAGGGCAGCATGAAAGGATGCAGCCGTGAGTGCAGTATGTGTGTGTATGTGGAAAAGAGAATGAGAGAGTAAAAACAGAAGCATTATTCCTTCCAATCTGCATATTTCCAGGCCCCAGGTCCACAAACCTGCTTCCAGGTGGTGCGCCCATCACTGGGCTACAGTGTAATTATTACAGAGATCAAATACACTCGATACAATAAGTAGCTAACACTACGAAACCGAACCTCTTACGTTTGCCCCTTAAAATTACCTCAATTTTGAAAATGAAGGGAAAAAATGCACAGATTAAGGCTGATTAAGGGGCAAAACTACTGAATTTTCCTCTTACTTTTTCAGATTTGCCCTTTAAATAACAGAACCTCCTGAATTAATGCCTTATTTAAGGGGTTTCACACTCATACCTTAAATCCACATTTAAGGTCAAATTAAGGGATCGGTTCACAAATGTATGGCCACTTAATTCAAATGAAGGGGTTTGGTGTACTTTCAGGGGTAAATTAAGGCAGGGTTCAGCACATTTTAAGTACATTGGTAGTGTAAGAACCACAGTCTGCCAGCTATAAAGTCAGTTAAAGTACTCTTCCATGAATCATACTAGTTCGTCCAACACATCCCAGAAATGCTGGATTGCATTAAGAATCTGGGGGGATTTAGAATTAACATCATCTCTTCCTCCTGTTCCTCAAACCATTCCTAAACAGTCTCCGGTGTGTGGCGGGGCACGTTATCCTGCTGAAAGAGGCCGGTGCCATTAGGAAATAGCGTTACCATGAAGAGACGTGTTTGGTTGAGGTAGCTGCATTAAAGTAACACTCACACAAGTGTTGAAGTTCCTCAGTAGATTATTGTCCTGAGCATCACACCTCCTCTGCTGCATTTCCTTCTTCCCATAATGCACCATGGACCCGACTGTGCCCCAGGTAGGTGCCGCACACACACCTGGCCGTTCCCATGATGTAAAAGAAAATGTGATTCACGAAACCAGGACATCTTCCTCCACTCCTCTGAGGCTCGGTTCTGACGCTCACCTGCCCACTGTAGACACTTTCAGCAGTGGAGTGGAGTCAGCAAGGGCATAGCCAGCCTCAGCTTTTTCAGCAGTGCGCGCCGCAGTGGCTCGTGGGTGGGGTAGCCCCCTTCACCCCCCCATCACTGAGGCCTGGGCGCCCATCACACCATCACTGATGCTCCCTGAACCACTTTTGGTAGGTACCAAGTACAGCAAAGTGGTAACACCCCTCAAGACCTACCATTTTGGAGACGCTCTGAACAAGTCCTTCCAATCTGACCCTATCAAAGTCATTCAGATCCTTAGACTTGCCCATTTTTCCAACACATCATCTTCAATAACCGACTGTTCACTCGCTGCCCTTTACAGGTGCAATTATAACAGCATTATATTTGGAACAATTATAATGTTCCTCCACTAGCCTGTCAGAGGTTTTAACGAGGTCATTGCCCTTTTATACTTAACAACACGGCGAAGATATTTAGCAGCTTAAGAAACCTAATTGTGCACGTGACTACACTGTATTAAGGCTGAAAGTAGAAAAGAGGTTCAAATGTAGCTGTTGAAAACATGACATTTACCTTAGAGTTACCAAAAATGAAGAAATTTGGCATCACCATAATCAAACTCACAACCTCCTGTCAAAGTGAACGCTTAAACCTTGTACGCCACTTGACACAATTTATATTGATTTAATCTATTTAAACGGATTAAATTGATTAAAGTTTAAATCACATTGGTTTTATTGTTATTTTACTATTTGATGTTCAAAGACCTTAAATATTGGTCGAATATATATTTTAATTAAATTGCAGAACAGATGTAATCTTTCTTAAGCATTTTGTTTCTGGCACTGGCAGACTGTTGGACTACACGTTTGGCCACATTTGAAGTGACCTGTTGATTGTAGTAGATTATGTCAGTGTTGTCAAACTTTGAAAATGGACCGTGATGATGATGCCGAAAATCCACAGACCCAGTATTAAAAAATGCTTGAAAAAAAAAACCCTTCAAACTGGTTATCAATAATCTCACATTACTGGCAAGAGCCAGAAAAAATAAAACTGTAAACAAATGCACCCGTCTACCTCCATTAAGGTTAAGTTTTGGGTTTTTTTTTAAGTTTTTGTGAATCCCAAGCCAGGTCTTAGTTATTCAACATTTCAAACAGGGCTGGGAGTTTTATATGAAAAAAAAAAAAAATCCATTACAGAACTTTGTCTGGTTCAAGGTCCAGGAACTTGAAAAGAGCTGACCAGAGCCAGGCCAGTGGGAAACAGCAGAGTGAGACGTGGGCGACGGCTCTGACGGGAAATTTCACCCATAAACACAATACGCAGTGATACGCAACATCATTCCTCCAGGACTGTAGTGTAATAAAAAAATGAAAACCGAAACCCTACCAGACTACTTCACCATGAAACACAATGTACTTAAAATGTGCTGAACCCTTCCTTAATTTACGCCTGAAACACCAAACCCCTTCATTTGAATTGCCATTGATTTGTGAACCGATCCCTTAATTTGACCTTAAATGTGGATTTAAGACGTGAGTGTGAAACCCCTTCATCTTAAACGTAAGGCATTAATTCAGGAGGGTCTATTATTTAAGGGGCAAATTTGAAAAAGTGAGAGGAGAATTCAGTAGTTTTACCCCTTAATCAGCCTTAACCTGTGCACTTTTTCCCTAAAATTAAGGTAATTTCGAGGGGTAAAATTAAGGGGTTTGGTTTCGTAGTGCTTACAGGACAAAATACACCAAGAGGGCAAGACAGAGAGAGCAAGAAAAAACACAATCAGCTACTGCACAAGTTTGAGTGAATAAAATTGTATGACTGATACCGTATTCTAACAGCAGAGTTGTTACATGTGCAAAAATGCAAACGTAGAGTTAGACAGTAATAAATAATAACTGCACAAATAAAACCAGCGGCAGGACAGGACAGTGGTTTGTTTCAGGAAGAACAGTTGGTGTGTACATGTGTTGTGTTAGGAGAAGGAAAAGGTTCGGCTCAGGTGTGTGTGGGTACAGGTTATTATTCGGTTGTGGTTGTCTGATGTCCGGTAGTCCGATGACCTGAGGGAAGAAACTGTTTCCGGAACCTTTTGCCAGACAGGAGGGGGGAGAGGAGGGTGTGTGAGGGGTGAGTGTGGTCTTTGTGGATGCAGTGTGTGAGGTAAATGTTCATGACAGAGGGGAGAGAGACCCTGGTGATCTTCTCAGCTGTCTTCTCACCAGGGTGCAGCTGGCGACCTAGTGGTTAGGGAGTTCGCCCTGCGATCAGCAAGTCGTGGGTTCGATTCCCAAGACTGCTAAGCATCTCTGAGGTACCCTGAGCAAGGCAGCGTCCCCACACTCTGCTCCCCGGGCGCCGTGTTCCTGGCTGCCCGCTGCTTCACCTGGTGAATGGGTTAAATGGGTTAAATGCAGAGGAAGAATTTCGTGTGTTCACGTGTGACAGAATGGTCACTTTCACAATCCTCTGTAGTGCCTTGCAATCCAAAACGGAGCTATTTCCGTATAACGCTGCGATGCAGCAACAGAGAATGCCCTCTATAGTCCCTCTGCAGGGATGTGCTCTCCTCAGTCTCCACAAGAAGCAGAGACGCCACTGGGCCTTCGTGATGATGGAGCTGGTTTCGAGGGTCCATGTGAGGTTCTCCACGATGTAAACATCAAGGAACTCGGTGCTCCAGACGATCTCGGCCGTGGAGCCGCCGACGTCCAGAAGAAAGTGATGCCCTCCTGAAGTCAACCACCGTCTCTTCTGTTTTGTCCTCGCTTGGAGACGGGTTGTTGGCTCTGCACCAGTCCGTTAGCCGCCACGCCTCTTCGCCTCTTCTCTGTCCGCCACCTCGTCGTTCCCGCAGATCCAGCTCACCACGGTCACGTGATGATGTGGTTTGAACTGTCTTGATGTGAACAGCAGAGGCCTGAGCCCACAGCCCTGGGGTCCCTGCGCTCAGAGTGGTGGTGCTGGAAAAGGACTGATTGCAGAGAAAAGAAGGAGGGAGGGAGTGTAGGTGTTGGCTCCAAGTGTGTCCCAGCCAGGCCTAGAGTGTGCCAGTGTAAACACTCCCGAGCTCTTCCCTAGTGCGCTTAAATACTGTCCAGACACTTCACATCCACATTCATACATTCGGCTGTCACTTACATAGAGCAGGCCTGGAAAGACACACACGGCACAGAGCAGGCAGGAACGCACTCACATGCTTGCACACGCAAGACTTAGTTAAAGCAGTTACACACAAATGAACCTACAATGAGGAGCACAGACATTCCTCTCCTGCTTCAAATGATATCATTTACATTTAGGGATGTACATCAGTGTAGTCCACATCTGTTCTTCAACCTGCAAAGCTGTACTTAATTCAACGTCCGCTGTTCAACCAAGTAACTGCAGGCTAAGTACACCGAAACGACTCCTGTCAAAGAAAAGCCAGAGGTTAAGGCAAAAAGTAAAGGAAGGCATGGAGATAAGAGTATGGTTTTTTTTTTTGTGAAAATGGGTAAGAGGAAATAAATAAGCAGAAACGAGAGGCACAGTTAGTCACCGAGGTGCTCCCAGAAGAGGTGGATCTTGAAGACAGCGAGGGACTCCAGATCTGATCGGTAGCGGGAGTTTGTTCCACCACTTGGGGGCCGAGACTGAAAAGAGTCTTGAAGCAGGTCTTCCTCTTCTTTTGAGCAGCGGAGGCTCAAGACGAGCCGTGTTTGAAGCCCAGAGAGGACGAGAAGTGATGCCCTGATTGATCAGTGCTGATATGTGTCGGGGGGCAAGTCCGTTCTTGGCCTTGAAAGTAAGTGTTAAGGATTTGAACCAGTGAAGGTTCTGTAGTAGAGGCGTAGTGTGTGAGAATTTAAGAACATTGAGTGGTCCAGTTTGAAGATGACCAGAGACTCGACAAGGAACTGTGTAAGTTTCATAAGATATTATGATGATCCTGCCCCCCCATACGCCCCCCCCCCACCCCCATTGTTACTGGTTCAGTCAAGGGGATTAATAAATATGCTTTAATAGGTACTGGGATGCACCAGAATGTGCCTGCTACCTTATATTCTTATTCTTATATCTGTTTGAGAATGTTACGAATCATACTGAGGTGGTGTTAAGGATTTTGTGCCAGTTTAAGGTGCCAGTTGGGTGCTTTCTCTTCATGTGCTCTGTAGGCATATGGACCTAAATGCGCAGTTTATGGGCTGTGTGCAAGGTAAATTGCAGAATGTGCTTCTCTTTCTGATTTGTGTATATGCATTTTGCAGCCTCACGAAGTGTGGGAGACATAAACCAGGCATAAATTTGCATAAGTGTCATAAAAGACCTGTTGAGAGGCTTCCTTTAACAGTGGCAGCAGCCACAGCAGTTAGAAAGAGACACAAGCGCTAAACGAGTGAAGAAAGCATGTTTACCATCAGAAGAGCACTGTTTAATCTCTCAGGATTCATGAAAAATGTGCACACAATCACTCTGATCATTTCACAACCTATTTTCTTAGCCAGAGTAGAACCACAGCCCTGTAAAATTCTTTGGTGGGGGAGAACTTAATTCATTAACACCACTATCTCTTCATCATTGAACTTCAATTGTCTGTTTTGTCCCGAGCTTGTTAATTCCATGTTTCTTTTTTCTCTGTGCATTGTAAACCCTGCGTCCCTCAAAAGAAAGCAGTTAGTGGGTGGGACTACACAGAGAAGGCATGATAACCTGTTGAACATTAAATTCAAATGCACAGTGAGCACATATTGCATTCCCTTCACGGCACATATTGCACTGAGCTTATGCTTGTATGCACATCTGGCCCCGAGTATTTAAATTTCCTTTAAAAATGTCTCTACACACAGAAAAGCAAACATTCGTTTTTATTCAGTAATTCATCTTAACACTCAGACTAATGTAGTTATGAGAGTAAAGACCTTAAGTGTGGACTCACATAAAAGCCCTCCGCACTTCGGGGGCTACTTGTGATTTACTGAATGAGTAAAACTTCAGATTGAACTGTTAAAGAGAACAGGACAGAGAGGCTTTGTCCAGTTTTGCTCAGGCCTATTAATCTGACCTTGTGAATACGTCTAACACACCCCACAGCACTTCTGAAAAATCACTCTAGTCATTCTTTTATCTCTGTTTACCTGTCTGCCTCAGCTCTCTTTCTGCCTGGCAGGGCTGCACCCGGCGGCAGGGGAGTCGGGCTTCTTCGGAGGAAAGGGTTACAGGCTTACGCTGCATTCCAGTCCAAATCGCAGAATCAGCAGGCATGAAATTTGTTTCTCACACGCTTGCGTGCCCACCCTCCTAATCATAACCTGGACTGACAATTCAATCACGCCTCCCCGCCTCCTCCTCCCTCTCCTTCTCTCCCTCCCTCGCTCCCTCGCTCCATCCCTCCCCTAGAACTAATTACAAAAGCCAGCGCTCCACCTCCTCATTAGCCCTGCCGAAAAACAATTAACAATGCCAACCGCGATTACAGTAATGGCCATAAGGGGACTGGTGACCCGGTTCCCTCCCCACAACCCCCGGCTCAAACACATGCACTTGTTTTAATGCAGCGTCAGGACATGTGGGGTCCTGACATGCATCTATAATATTTGTCACAGGTTTTTAATGCCAGTAAAGTTTGGGCCGTTTTTATTAGATCTTTCATCATGAAATTTTTACACAATCTAAATGGCAAATTCTGTATAAAAAAAAATGAAAACAAAAAACTCCAGTTATTTCCAAAACAAAAAAAACGATAAAAATTCTACGCTTTCAGCTTTTCCTCAGGTTTAAACAGTGAAATGTGCAGCGCTTTTGTGAATAAGCGCGTAAGCTCATTTCGTTGCTCCTCTTTTCCTTTCTGGTCAGTCAGTGCATTATTTCCTGAAAATGTACAAAGATGAGCTCGTGTGCAGGCAAACAAGGGCCCTTTCGAGGGAAGGGAGCTAGAAAGCCGAAGAACAGTAAAGCAATGCAGCAATTAGGCCGAGAGAGAGAAAGAGATGAATGTGTACAGTCAGGTAAATAGCTGCATTACAGTAATTGCTGATTGCTGCAATTTGCTGCGAGTTTCGCCAGGACACACATTCCAGGCTGGGTCGCAAGAAACTGGCTAATCTGCCTCTGTGGAAGGGAGGAGGGAGGAGGGCCGGGACGCAGAGGCCCCACTGCGACGGCCCCCAGCGTGGTGGAGAGCAGGGGGCCGGGGTACGGGTGCATTTTGGAGGCCTGGGGCCCGAGCTCTGTAGTGTGTGTGTGTGTGTGTGTGTGTGTGTGTGTGTGTGTGTGTGAAGGGCCATGCTAGGGAGAAAAGTCTTTCGGGATGGGCCTGTCTGGCCTAAACTCTCTGGATTAATGCCGATTGTTTGGGAATGACTCGGAGTTCCAGACCTCACAAGAAGAGGGAGGAGATCAGCTCTCAGTGAGGGGGAGAGAGAGAGACAGAGAGAGAGAGAGAGAGAGAGAGTGAGACAGAGAGAGAGAGAGAGAGAGAGAGCGAGCGAGAGAGAGAGAGAGAGAGAGAGAGAGAAAGAGAGAGAGAGAGAGAGAGAAAGCGAGAGAGAGAGAGAGAGAGAGAGAGAGCGAAAGAAGA
>JBBPCX010069640.1:0-11216 GCA_037974365.1 Hydrocynus forskahlii | reverse complement strand
AAGTCTCCTGTCAGCCGTCCTCCCTCTACACCCCAACATGACAGGCGCAACCAAATGTGATACTGTTACATGATTGGTTGTTAGCGTATCACTCCCTACGTTCCTAGGTTACCAGAGAGCGAGTGCCTTTGTTAATGCAACCAAACTAGCTTCGCAACCTGTTTTCTTCCGACAAAGAATAAAAAATATCGAACGTTTTATCGAACACATTTTTAATTGATATCGATCACGTGTCTATCGCGAAACATATCGTAATCGTTTTATCGCCCAGCCCTAATTGTAGCTGTCATTATCATTAAAAGTGACATCACATTGCTTAGACTGTGTGCATAAATGTGGGGTTTGTAAACAGAAAAGTGGGAGCATTTTCCATTTGACTAATCATGGAGAAAACATCTTTTGCCTACAGATGGTCACAAAATTGAGACCAGTGGTGAAGATGAGGATGATGAAGATTGTGCTGATGTGACACTGTTCCGCAGTGATTCTTTTCCTGTCGCTTGTTCCGAAGGGAGAGGAATTCTACATAAAATGCGCTTTGCTACGGGTAAACGACCAAGTGTATTTGGGGTTGTCTATATCAAAGGGGCTATATCCTCCAGTTTACTTGTATTTTGTTACTTTCCTATAAGTCCTGTTATGTGTAAAGTGACCATTTTATGGTCACACAGCTGTGAACAGCACAAATTCTTTCACTGTATTTAACCTATTCACCAAGTGAAGCAGCAGCCACCCAGGAACACAGTGCCCAGGGAGCAGTGTGTGGGGATGGTACCTTGCTCAAGGGTACCTCAGAGGTGCCGCTAGCAGTCCTAAGATTCGAACCCATGACCTTCTAATCACAGGGGCAACTCCCTAACCACTAGACCACCAGCTGCCCACTAGCTATTTTGGGGGTTGATTTTTACATGACCCTTTTACAACATCTTTCTTTAGAAATGAACTTAAAAACTTCATATTGTAGTGCTTGACAAAGGTTTGACAAAGTAATGAGTCAAGAAATATTTTTAAACATTTAAATCATTTTCTCATGCATTTGTTGACAAACTGGAGATCCTCTGTCAATCTTTGCTATCCCAACCATACTATCCCAACAGTTTCTGAAAATATTCAGCAGTGCGATCCTATGATTTCGCAAGTGGATTCAATATGCTTAGTATACCTGTGTTTTAGGGAGATACGGTAAATGCATCAGAACTGAAGATTCCTGGCTGACTCCTGAGCAGTTCTTCAATCAGCACATGAGTGATGGGCACTGGAGAAAAGACATCACCAGCCATGGAAAACCTCTTGGAAGACTCTTAATGGTGAAGAGCATTTATAATATTTCCTAACAGTTATTTCTATATCTCTATTGGGTAAGTTCTGCATCTACAACCATTCAAAGTCCAGTCTATTTGGCAAGTGGTTTTCCTCTAAAACCAGACCTTATGAGAGAATTTGTGTTCTCAGGGACCCTCCCTTATTCAGTCTCAGTACAAAATTCAAATACATCAGCGTACGTCACAGTACAGACAGAAAACCGATTATAATTTAAAATATTCATGTTGACTTTAAAAACACAGTAAAACAGTGTGTCTATGACCCCTTACATTTCCTGCAGTATAGTGCATTCTGTTGCTTACACTGTTTTCCATAATCAATGCTATAATTATATGGTTTACTGGGATAAAATAGAATACAAATAATACAAATATAAAACTTAGAATACAAATATAAAACTTAAAATAATCTCAGTGAAAGTGAACCAATGTGTTTCTGTTTAGTGCAAAAGCAAAATATTTCTTTTTGTAGTTTATCCCTGTTTTTTCTGAACAAGAGAGTCAGAGTAAACAGGAGAAGGGACGGTACATTCAGTTAATTCATTTGAAGCTATGTGTGAGTGTCATCATCTCATTCCCTTTTTTTCTAGATGGAGGTGTTAAAACTTGATGCAGTTAATTGTGAATGTCTCTCCTGCAGAGGAGAAAACCAGGCATGTCCATCCCTGTGGTAACACTCTCAGACACATCATTCTGCACTTCCTATCTACACTGCTAGAAAGAACTGATTGAGGTCTGGAGAATTTTCAGTCAAGGTCAACACCTTGAACTCTTTGTCATGTCCCTCAAACTGTTTCTGAAAAATGTTTAGAATGTAACGCATTATCCTGTTGGAAGAGGGTACTGCCATTATAGAACACCATTGCTAAGAAGGGGCTGAACAGTGTTCATCAGTAGCAATGTTTAGGAATGTGGTCAAAGTAACATCCACAAAAAATCAGTACCCAAGGTTCCCACATGTAGAACTCCTCCTCCATGTAGAAGCCCCATATGCAACAAACTGATGCACTGTGTGTTCTGATACCTTTCTGTCATACCTGTCATTTTATGTCTCCTGTTCACTGGTAGTCCTTTTTGGACCACTTTTGATGCTGACCACTGCATACCAGGAAACACACCAAAAGACCTCCCATTTTGAAAATGCTCAGTCGTCCAACCATCCCAATCTGATCCTTTTCAGTGTCACTTAGATCCTTATGCTTCCCCATTTTTCTAACACATCATCTTTAAGAATTGACTGTTTACTTGCTGCCTAATATTTCACCCCTCTCAACAGGTGCTACTGTAACAACCAGTGTTATTCACTCTCCCTGACAGATGTTTTAATATTGTGGATGATCAGTGTATGTGAACAATTCAGACTCTGTGAGCATAATCCCCCTTTAATGCCTTTGATGGTCAAATAAAATACTGAAATTAGTCTAGATTTACATGTGGGGTTTCCAATCCTTGTCACTTATTACTGTTTCTTTTCATTGCTTACACACAGATTTTTGGGTGGTCAGATTTTTTCAGAAAAGTTCCTGTGTGTGTGTGTCTAACCTCAGCAGGATCAGGATAACGATGACGAATGCTTCATCTGTAAGTTTGCGGGTCAACTGGTGTGTTGTGATAAATGCCCACGAGCTTTTCATCATTATTGCCACTGCCCACCCCTACAGGACCACACAAAGGGGTGAGAGAGAGAGAGAGAGAGAGAGAGAGAGAGAGAGAGAGAAACACACACATCAGTACACCATGCACTGTTTATTCACTCATATGTGTTTTGTGTGTGTGTGTCTTTGCACAGTAAACCCTGGGTTTGCTCCTTCTGCACGGCATCAAGGAATCAAAAAGAGAGCCAGCGAGGGTTCAGTCCCAAAACGGCAGCTGGCAGGCGGAAGTGACAGCACCGGAACCTGGAAATGGCTCATAGTGGCAGCTGCCACTCCTCAAAATTACTATTTACTTAACATATACAAAACAAAACAATAATGAACATGGAAAATACAAAAATCTTTTCTGATCATTAAAATGACACATTTTTTGCAAATGTCATTTCTGCTTGGTATCTTTTGAAACCCTCCAGCTTTTTCAGGATTAGGATGGTGACTTTTTAGAGATAAAGAATGAATGAGAACATGTTTTTTATATTTGACATTATGGTATTAAATATAACAAATACATGTATTTTCTTTCAGAAAGACAAAAATAAAAAATTGTTTAAATATTAAATGATTTTATGATTTAAAAGCAAAAGTAAAGGTGATCAACTTACTAAAGCATAGTTTAGTACATGCAATAATGTAAAAGCCACAACAGGGCCAAGTAGTGATAAGCAAACAGCAGAAGTAAGGGACATTTTCAGACTTATCTTTATCTTTTGGTGAAATTATCTTTAGTAAAGAAACAATAAGACTAAATGAGTATAAATGAGAACCATGACCTCTGAAACAAATGAGGTGTTCGAGTTTTTACCTGTCCAATTTTAAAACAGTGAAAGTCCTTTCTATGATGGCCTCTGTAAGAGGAACAAGAAAGAGTATTATCTGGGAGTTAAACAATATGTTCACTAAATATTTGAATAAAACACTAAGATATAATGGCTCAAATACACGTATACACACACGTATATGTATATATTGGAGATGGGCCCGATCCGAAATGATATTGGTATCGGCTTCCGATATAGCCGTAAATTCGATATCGGATGTCGGTTGGCTTCCAGTGCGCATCTTGCGCTGGACTTTAAACTCGACGCTGTGTAATACGAGGTTCGTCGGCAGCAGACGCTCGTTGACATTTTCCAAAAATGCAACAAATTTACAGCAGACTACCCATAAGCCAAAGGAATATCCGAGAAGACTTAGCTCTCCCTCAAGACCTCTTTGGGGTTCTTTCACGGGCTATTTTGTGTTTTGTTGGCTGTTTTTGCCCTCTCCCCCTCTCTAGCTCTCAAAACACGACAAGGCTAAAGGTGGGCATCTCGTAACTCGGCTGGTCCACTTTAAATACCGAAGTGGTTAGATTACACTCTGCCCGTGTCGTGTCTCCGAATTCACGTTATTTAAAATGTATTACTTTTACACTTCATTTTTTTAGACAGTTGTTGCTGCTAAAATGGACATAATACTTGAACTATTTAGATGACTTGTCACAAAACACGACGAGGCTAAAGGTGGACATCTCGTAACTCGGCTGGTCCACCTTAAATACAGAAGTTGTTGAGGACACTGCCCGTGTCGTGTCTCCGAATTTACGTCATTTAAAATGTATTAGTTTTGCACATTTTTGACGCAGTTGTTGCTGCTAAATTATGGAAGGCCGTTGGGGTCAAAACGTCTACTTTGACGTTCGTGTTAACACGTCGAATTTTGACGTCTTAACACGTAAAAAATGTACGTGTTAACACGAACATTTTTTACGTCTTAACACGTCCAAACGTCTTAACACGTAATAAAACTACGTGTTAACACGTCAAATTTTAACGTCTTAAGTCGTATAAAATTGGGCGCTACCACTTTATATATATATATAATGTTCCTCTAGGCCCTATATATATATAGTGACAGAGGAACATTTTTCTCTTATATATATGTACTGGTCCGGAAACGCGCTGTCTGCCTAATGCCGTAAGGCGTTTCAATCGGTAAAAGAATTTCACAGAAGCGACCGGGGGGAGCGCATGCGTGCTTGTATCGGGTACTGACAGGACCCATTAGCTTAGCAAATTATTTGAACTGGTCAAAATGAATCGGCAGCAGAGGCTGCAAAATTTGGCATCGAGATTTCACCAGTAATAATCTGACCAATTATTTTTTTGAGTGTGGTTCTTTTTAGATGGTGCCGATTTTATCAGAACACAGAACACACTTCATAAAAATAACTTATTTTATGCATGTTCTCTTGCTTGCTTAACTAAGTTTACAGAAAAACGATTGACCAAAAAAACCCCTGTAATGAAAACAATTAAAAAAAAACTCAAAACCTTTCATGTTGTAGTTTCAGCGTCATTGTGGCATGGATTAAAGAACTTTTTCACATAGCGGGGACTGCAGGCAGCCTGGTTGGTGAGCAAGCTTTGATCAAAGGTGTGAATGAAGTGGGTGGGTAATGGTAAAGATTTTTTTAAATTCAGGCTCATGCAATATAAGTGTACTGCGATGGCTGGGGAATCCAAACGGGGGAGCCAGAAGACCAGTGCCAGACATAAGACCTTTGGGTGAAACACTTGGTTTGCAGGCTCCTGTTGCAGCCGCTCCTTTGTATACCATGCCCTGAAGCAATTCCACAGAAAAGGCTAGATTTTACTGTGGAAACCAAGATCAAAAACTTAAAATGCCCGTGGCTGGTGTTTTATTTTACACTGGTAGATATTTAAATTGACTTTGTGATTAATAGAATTCACAACTGAGCAACAAAACACCCAGGAGTTCAACTAAGTTTTTTGTCATCTTAAAGTAATCATCACAGCATATGTGGAAGTGTACTGTGGCACAAAGAATGAGATTTCAGAGAGCTGATTCTCATCAGGCTGGAAAATGTTAGTGGTCAATCAATAGATCACTCCGAGGGGAAGGGGTGTAAAATGTCACAAAGCAGCGCAGTGAAACTTCTAAGCTACTAAATGCCTTTCTCACATTGGCTGATGTTAATAACATAAGATACAGACATAAATGTACTCATATAGGTTGCGCGCACACAACGTGTCTTCAGATGATTGGCCCGGTCTGTAGGCTTCCTTATCACTTTGCAGAAATAAGGAAAAATGTTGGATAGACTATGCATTATTTGATCCACCAATATCCTTATGCCACATATTGTTGTGGTGTGTGGTTTAGGTGCCTTAGTATGCCACCCCAAACATGATCATCGACCCGTTCAGGCCACCCCAATGAAAATTTCCTGGCTCCGCCACTGAGAAAGAGAGAGAGAGAAAGAGCGCCTCCCTCACGTTTTCTCCCTCCATCTCATCCTCTAGTTCGCTGGCACAAAGCGAAAAGGGGGGGTGTTAAAATATTATTGGGCCAGCCTAGTAAAGAAAAGAATTAATGGGCCCCAGGTGAGTGTTTCATGGGCTGGTGCTCAGGAAATAAACTCCTGTGTTGACGTTTTTGCGAATGCATTACAGAGGCACAGGGACCAAAGAAGAAGGTTTGATTGATTAAAAAGTTGATTGAATCAGCCCAGTGTCAACTGTGCCGCCGATCAACGAGTTTCATGGGCCGCGCAGACCAATAAATCAATAAATGACCTGTGTCGGCCCAAATAGCTCGTCAGCCCACCAGGAAAATGCCCGATACACCGGTCAGTCCGACCCTGGCTGTCTGTCATATTCACCAAGACAGACTTGATCTGGTTGACTTGAGGGAGATTTGCCAGTCTATTGTCAATGTAAATGACAATAGAAAGCACAGTGTGGAGCCTTTATCTGAGTTCTAGAGCAGGAAAGACTTGGTTTGTCTAGTCTTTTTCCTAAACCAATGATTATCTGTGTGTCACAACTGTGAGGTGTATCTGTGGCTTTTATTTTCACGATCAGACCTGCTGTTCATTTACTCTCTGTTCGTCAAGCTGATTTCTCTATGCGAAAGGAGAACCAGTCCCACTATGTTCGTTGCACGCGCACCACACCCCCGTCCATGACGTAGAACGCTGCGCGCGCACCACACCCCGTCCCCGCCCCTGCCCGTGACGTACAACTCTGCGCGCGCACCAGCAGCGATTCGGAGTGTTTTAGAGGAACAGGAGCAGAAGGTAAAGAACTGTTTAACGCTTTTACACACTTTACACCGTGTTTAACTGTCTTTTACCAGACTATGCGGAGACTGCCCTCCTTTTTCAGTAAAGTATGTGTGTGTTAGGATATGTTTGGTTGCTCATTGTGTAAGTTGGAAGTTCACCGGCTAATCTGAGGACGGCCCAGTAAAGGGGTTAGAGAAAGTGAGAGTGTGTCTGTTGGGGGGTGTGTGTTGAGGATCTCGTTGGAGGGTGTGTGTGTGTGTGTGTGTGTGTGTGTGTGTGTGTGTGTGTGTGTGTGTGTGTGTGTGTGTTGGGGTGTGTGGATTGAGGATCTCATTGAGGTTGTGTGTGTTGAGGCTCTGATTGAGGGGAAAACGACACATTTAGCAGTCCCTCCAGGATTTCGCGATAAACTTTTGTGATTGTTGGGATTTGAATGCCTGAAGTCGCGGCAACTTTAGTGAAAAGTTGCTGCACAAGTTGAAATCAATGAAAACTGCAAATCATCTTACATTTGTTTTGTATTAATACATAAATAAAACATTCAAATTATGCCATTTAATATTGTTTATTTAAGTAACGCACTCGTAGAGTTTTTCCAGCAAGGTGCTTCTGAAACGGCTATATTTGTCCACAATAACAAACATAAATGAAAAAGAACCTTGACTTAATACAAGAACAAAAACAGTTCTTGTGAGAAAAACAGTATTTATAAAATAAAATAAAACTTGTGAATGCCACTTAATTGTGCGTACAAAACTCCATATTTCCTTTAAACTTGTACTGCAAGGCAATCATAAATTCAACTTACCCTGTTATCTTTGGATAACTAAATATAAAATGATAAAGAATACTAAATTAAAGTGCTTAGATGCTCAAAATAAACAGAGGGAGCTAATAAAAACACAAACCCAAGTTTTCTCACAAATTACTTTCAGTATAAATAAATATTTGCACCAATATTTATTTCATGTGTTTATTTATTTATGTTATTTATTTATTCTGAAAGTACTTAAACTGAGCATTAAAAAATGATTAATCTGATTTGCCTTGTCTGGTCGCGCATGTCTGCAACTCTCCGTGAGTGCTTTGCGGTGCAAAATAGTTTACCCCCACTTTCCTGCAGAGCACTTGGAAACTGTTGTGCACAATCTTTGGCAGAAATTTTTGAAGGTAAATGAGATGCATTCCTGTCGCACATGTCTGCATGATGATGTCCGGGAACACGGAAGTGAAACTGATTACATTTGAGTGACGCAAAATGCAGAAAGTGCTGCGATGGGTCAAGATTGCAAAAAAGTTGCGGTGATTAGACAAAAGTGCAAATACGCAAAGAATTAACACGGATTGGCTGAATTTACATTGATTGTTGCGATCGCAAATTCCTGGGGGGACTAACTTGGTGTCCAGAACAGCCTGTTTATTTGAGCCAAATCGGTCCGAGCACTCCTCGCTCCAGCAGACCCTCAGTCACTGGACAAACGCCCATAATGGTTAAAAGAGACGGTGTCTTTTATTCTGAAACAATATTCTCCCAAAGATGCACTTTATGTGAAGGGGCAGATAACATCAGATTGTGACCAGGATGCTTTTCCCATCAAGAAAGAATTCACAAAAGAAATGCAAAACATTGAATACTTTAAGAGAGACTGATGGAGTGAACTGTAAGATTCAGTCCAGGTGCGCGCGCTAGTTCTGTTTCTCAAGTCAAGAAAGAATACACAAAACAAATCCATGAGTAGAATTTTTGATAAACACAGTCAGGTTATCAATAGGAGGAAGTACTTCACTCTGATCAACTTCATACAACATGGCGCCACTACTTAACATTTTTAAAGGAGTGAAGTCACTTTTAGGATTTGACCATGTGACCCAGTACTGCTGGGTTCTGTTCTTCTGTTGCACCCACAGCCACAGTCATGTGTGGAAGCTTCTCATTCATAAACTTTAACCCTAAAATAAATGTTCCTGTTCATGTGTGAGCTTAATCCTCTGAGGTTGAGGCGGGGGACTTTTTGGACTGTTCTGAGTTTTTGTCCAAGAAACATATACCACCATATAACACCACTTGAAATCTTGAATCTTCTAGTTTTCGAATATGTATGTTTTAAAATAAAATCTATTGATAGTGCTTTGTAAATAGAATAAAAATAAACCTTGAGATTTTCTGTGCCTCAGGCAGCAGCACCCTGTTACCGACAAGCACTTCAGCTATTCAGATGGAAAACACCAATCTGAATAGCAGTGGTGTATTGACTTCTTGTGTAGCAGGGGGAGGTGAGAACATGCCCCATAAACAGATATATTCATAGTGTGTTTTTTACTTTGTTTGAAAACCCCTGAAAATGGGTTTTTGTCATGTCATGTTTACACAAAATGTTAATAAAAGCTAACTTCATTACATTAATTTTACTCTCATATAATTATTGCTGAGGTTTACCAGAATATAACCATATGTCTTCACCTAAGTGAAGATAAGCGGATATCCATGAGAGTGACACTTATAAACCATTTAGGTGTGAAAAAACTCAGATATACTAAAAATGGAGTAAACTGTCCATTAGGCCTATGCTTGCACATGAGCATTTTTTTTTAAACAAAGACATGCCCGTACATGAAATCAGGGTGGAGTTGAGGGCTGAATATTCATTAGGGATAATCTTTTACCTGTTTGTAGAAACATGGGAAGGTGGAGATTTGAATATTCAAATATTGATATTATTGAAACTTATTGATGGAACACTGTAAGGTGGGAAGAATGAATGTTTTCTTAAGCCTAACAAATCCAGCTGGAGAGAAGATCCTCCACCAGACCACGAGGCTCCTTTATCCTGCAATAAATAGCAGGCTGCACTTCTCCAGCAGAGTTTAGGGTTTCAGACTTGAGCTCTTCCTCTAATTTTCCAGAACATTCCTTCAGGATCAGTAAATGAGGTAGAAGTGAATTCCTCCCCCAAAAAGGAGCATCTGCCATCACCACATTGTGGAGTTTAATTTTCCTTACAAAACCATCTGCAGCACACTGAACAGTTTGATATTGTATGGACAAGAGTATTGGGACACCTGACCCAATTTTTCTATAATAAACTAGATAAAATGTAAATGCCCTGCCGTGGCAAATAGTTTTGGTATAATATTTGAACTGTAACTGTGTTAAAGGACCACTGCTGTTAAAAAGCTCCTTATTTAGTTTAAAGTGTTCAAACCACATGTTATTGTTCTTTTGTTCGTATAGCAGTTCTTTTAAAATAAGTGTGCAATACAGTACTTTTGAACTGATTGTTTAATTTTGTGTATAATGTGATGAATCGCATAAAACGATATGATTAATCGTGATTAAAATTCCCCCGAAGGGGTGGGGCACTGCCTGGCGCGGGCGGGTGCGCTATTGCTGCTGTTGTCGGGGACTCCTGTGTAGGTGTGTATGTTGTTTCTGTGCTGTTACAGTGTTGCCGCAGGTGTGTATGTGTTTTCTGTGCTGTTACAGTGTTGCCGTGGGTGTGTATATTGTTTCTGTGCTTTTATAGTGTTGCTGTAGGTGTATATGATGTTTCTGTTCTGTTACAGTGTTGCTGTAGGTGTGCATGCTGTTTCTGCCCTGTTACAGTGTTGCCGTTGATGTGTGTTGTTTCTGTGCTGTTACAGGGTTGCCATTGTTGTGTATGTTTTTTCTGTGCAGTTAGTGTTGCCATAGACGTGTATGTTGTTTCTGTGCTGTTACAGTGTCGCCATAGACATGTATGTTGTTTCTATGCAGTTACACTGTTGCCGCAGGCATGTATGTTGTTTCTGCGCTGTTGCAGTGTTGCTGTAGGTGTGTATGTTGTTTCTGCGCTGTTAGTGTTGCTGTAGGTGTGTATGTTGTTTCTGCACTGTTAGTGTTGCCATAAGAGTGTATGTCGTTTCTGCGCTGTTACAGTGTTGCCGTAGGTGTGTATGTTGTTTCCGCGCTGTTAGTGTTGCCGTAGGTGTGTGTTGTTTCTGTCCTTTTACAGTGTTGCCATAGGCGTGTGTGTGTTTTCTGTGCTGTTACAGTGTTGCTGTTGGCATGGATGTTGTTCCTGTGCTGTTACAGTGCTGCCGTAGGTGTGTGTGGTGTTCAATTCAATTCAATTCAATTCAGTTTTATTTATATAGCGCTTTTTACAACCAGGTTGTCACAAAGCAGCTTTA
>JBBPCX010069639.1:0-11217 GCA_037974365.1 Hydrocynus forskahlii | reverse complement strand
AGAATAAGTCACAGCTATTGCAAATGTTAAAGTGTTAAAGTGCAGGTGCAGCAGAGTGCAACAGAGAACGATATGAGAACAAGCACGAGTCCCGATAATTGTCTCTGGTGGTGTTTTGAGAAATAAAGCTATCTATTTAATCCGAGAAAAGGAAATTGTTCTGGAAAAAATCATGCTCTTTTTTAACCATTGACTCACCAATGCTTTTTTTATTGCTGGTGCCTGAACAAAAACCTGTGTCACCATTTTTTAACAAAATTGAAAGACACCAGCTGTCCTTAACATTGTTTATAATCTTTCATAATGAATGGACAAGTAGAAATAGTCCAAAATTGCTAGTGGATAACAAAACATTTTATAATTAACTTGCATTGTACCATTAATCCATTATTCTATTATTCATTATAAATTTTTTTTGTTCTTGTTCAAATCAAAGCGCATTGTTACCATTATAGAGATGCAATTTTTTTGTACTGACAGCAATATATTGCAAGCTATCACAGTCTAACCACAAAACTGCCATTTAATCCATATTGTGCAGCCCTAATGTGTGACAGGACATTGTAAGGTTTAATGATGGGATATGCAATAATCTCAGATGTGGGAACTGCCTCTCTCTGGAAATGACTGGACTGCCAGTTGATCCATACTTGACATAACCTGCGTTTACAGATCACTGTGTTCACATCTAAACTAGGTGTGAGACAGAAACAGGCCTGCTGAACTTTGTCCAGTATGATAAGTTAGTTATATTACAACCAGGGGTGGAAAATAGTGATATGAGTGATGTTACTTTGTCATTATGCTTAAGTATGCATTAAGCGTGCATTAAAAAAGTGCTTTTACATTCTCATTTTGTGTCTGTAAGGTGTGAATTTACTTTGAATTTATTCTTCATTAAAATATTCAGCCGAAGTCAGATCATGAAAAATGTAAAATGAACGGACTTGTGCAAGGACTAAAGGAATAACACACCACACCACAGACCACTGCATCATGCCCCACCACATCACAGACTACCAAACAAAATGTATACCTTTGGCCCTAAATGTTTTCTTTTAACTGAACAAGATTTGGACATAATACTCACACTTTCACTTAAGTACAATTTCTCTATACCTTTTCCACTCCTGATTATAACAGGCAACAGTAAGATCCACCCATGGGAGCTGTAAATCCTTGAGTAAGGTTACAAATGCACTCTTGAAATAATTAAAGGTGCCAGACATACTTCTTTATGGGATGCCATAGAAGGACTTCTTTTGGTTCCCTCTAAATAATCCTTTAGTAACTGGTTCTTTAGAGTGACATTTTTGTAAATAAGATCTGAGTGTGAAGCACCTTTTTAAGGTTCAAAGAATCTCTACATAATATAAAGGTTCTAGGAAGAGTCTTTGGCAAAGAAGCTCCATATTATATTCTTTTTCTCACGTTCTATATTTTCTTTATTTTCAAACATGGTTCTTTAAGGAAACAGAAATGTGATGACACACGTATTTTTTACTTTTAAAGACTACTTTTGCGAGGGGTTAGTCAAATAAAATGAACAAAGAGTTTTACCTCATGTTACGATAAATGTCTTTTAAATGCTAATTTGTTTTTAACAAACTGGCTTCAAAGAACTTTGGGTACTGTAGCCCAAACAGATGCTGCAATGTAGACTGCTGGCTTACCATGTACCTCTTAGGCAACTGTAAGTGACTAGTTTTGCAGACACAACATATATACCTCAGTTCAAATGAACCCGTTTTTGAACCAAGCTACAGCTTTTCACTGTCAGAATAAAATATTGTACATCCAAAATGTTAACTGTACAAAACTGTAACTGTACAAAATGGTAACTGCCTAAAGATTTTGATCCAAGGCATTTTTAAGCATTTCTATTATCCTGTTAAAATTTTGGTAAACTAATTTATCTTTTTTACTCAGTTTCATTTCTTCAGTTTGGTTCCGGAATGCTTTCCGCGGTTTAATTTCTGTCCATTCTGTTGGTTCCGTTGGTTGGACTGATCTTCTGTTTCCCCTTTTACTTTGGGGCTATTTTACTTTGTTTTTTAGAGCGGGGGGGGGGGACTTTTCTATGTAAAATAATGTAGTATATAAAAAACACGAACATTTTGCGTAAAGTCCTTAAAAAACAAATATTATTTAGTAAAGCTGATGTGGGACAACTAAATCATAAATACTATTGATTTCCATGGAATTAGTTGGAGCTTGGAAGTCCTGCTAAGACCAGTGCCTCATTTCCCCAGTGCGTGACACTGATCAGTTACGATTTTTCAAAATCTATCAAGCTCATTTGCCTATTTATTGCCAGCTACTGTGATGGTAATTTCAGTGTCAGTTTAATGTAGTCAATTCAAATATTTCTTAAATTAACTGTAATTGACAAAAACATGACTTTTAAATTGTTTCAGCTATTTAACAAAGGGCTACAAAGTTTCTGAGGTTGTAGTATAATGTCTGTGCTACGTGGTTTTGGGGAAATGATTGAATGAGGAACAGGCAGAAAAGAAAGCGAAAGTAAAACAAACCTTCAACATCAGCGTACAGCTGGCTGGTGCTGTCTGCTGCTCACTGAGTTTCACAAGTAAGTGGATCTGACCTTATTACCAATGTTTAAACTATGACATTTTGGAAAATGATTGGTTAAGAGACTTCAGCTAAGTTGGGGATTTGTAGACAGAATGAAAGAAAATATCACAGTGTGAATGCTGGTCCTCTGTGCTTCCTGCTTCGTTTTGATGTTTGTTGTTTGTTTTGATGTTTTGGTTCACAGTGTTCAGATTCTCATTTCAGACAGAGTTGGTAAGTTATATCCCATCCCTACTGACCCCTAGTAGCTTGTAACTTTAATTCAGTGTGTGGAATGAGACATACAGGAGCACAGTTCTCCATGCATTTGCTGTATAACAAAGGGTTAAAATCTCCTGTCTCTTATAGGCTCAGGGGGAATTTGTGGAAGATGACTCAGTAGCAGCAGCAGCAATTCCACAACAGGTGAATGCTTCAGGTAAGTGTGTGCTTCTGTGTGAATGAAACACACTTTTATACAGTGGTAGTTTAGTGTGTGTGTGTGTGTGTGTGTCTGTGTGTGTGTGTGTGTTTGTGTGGTTAGATACACTTTTACTGTCAGGCCAAAACCTTTTCCATTTCTGCATGTCTGTCCTTAAGTAATGTCAGAGAGACTTACTGCTTTCTGACACTGACAGTTTTAGAAATGAAATTCAGATAGAAGCTGCAACTTTTAAGCACACACATATATATATATATATATATATATATTGAGAGAGAGAGAGAGAGAGAGAGACAGACAGACAGATAGAGAGTGAGAGAGAGAGATAGAGAAAGATGGAGATGAACTGTTTATTGATTCACACTATTTTTTTTTATTTTCTTTCCATATCAATTCACAGGAAACCTTTATGAGTGGCAGCTGTTTGATGGAAGGCAGTGGTCTCAGATCTGCAATGATCACATAATTGAGTCTAACTACTGCCAACCAGGAGCAAGAGGGATAACCATCCATACCAGCTTGGGGTGATTTTCTCTGTAAAATATTTGCTGGTAGCATGTTTTACTTTCATGTTTTTATTTAGTTCATAAATTTGACACTGCCCTTTTAACATCAATTCAACAGGTCTCTCTACATTGACTTCGATGCCATGACGGTAAGGGGGCCTTTCGCTGGACTTGCTGTGAAACGACAAACGCTTCTGTCACATAACCAGAATCAAGAAGTAGGCTGGTACTACAAAGACAACACACACTGGTGTGAATATGGATCACAGGTGAACAATTTACGTATTATATTTCATTATTGAGATTTCTTTAAGAGCAGAGAGGATGAAAAAAAATGTACCAATGATTAATGTAAGATGCTATAAATTTGCAAACACAAAAGCTGCCCATCAGTTTAAATTAATAAATGGATCATAAATTGCATAATATGGAGGAAGTAACATTACTGCAGTTAAACAACCACGTAATGCGACTGCATCACACTTTGCATTATGTTTTATTTACACTGGTGAATGTACACTGTTATGTGGTTGAAAATTAGTTTCAGGCAAACAAATTAAGCTAAGGTTTTGTTAGATTATATGAATGCCATTCATCAGAACATCCTCAGAAACACTAATCTGGAATTAATTATGACAATAATTTTGTGATTGGTTAGAGGGGTCATTTCCATAATTCGACCTTTTCTAATTTCAATGCTGCAAAGGCCAGTATCATGATAATGATGACCCAATGGCTCATCCTGCTATTATTATTTGTTACAGCAATGTATTTCCAGGTTAACAAATTGTTTTACCTGGAATTCAGCCTATATTTATTTTAAAATGTCCATTTTAAAATAAATAAAGCCTATTTCCAATAAATTTAGGCCAGGGCCAGACTAAATCACCTGAAAGTCCTATTCTTGGGTATCCCCTCAGGGAACAGGTAATGGAACTTCTTCAGTAAACAGCCAGGACTTGGAGCAGCGATACATCTCCAACCCAAGAGACTCCTTTCAGTTTACAGTAGGAAACACCGTCTACACCATGGACTTCTCTGGTAATTTTTATAAGACAGTTTACCTCTTAAATATTGTTGCTGTCAGAACAAAATAGTAGCCTTACAGAAGAGGGAACAAAAACATTCTAAAAGTATAATGGATGTCAGTGTACAAACATTTTTTTTGTTTGTACAAGTTATTTTGTAACAGTCCTCTTGATCCATTCATCATGACTTTTTCACACAAAGGTCAGCTCGATTTTTTTTTTTTCAGTTATGTAAAAAGATTCAAACTGAGGTTTAATTCCAACAGCGAATTAATTGTTTGTTTTTTTTACATTTGTTATGTTGTATAGCCATGACCCAAACCAACCAGTCCACTTATGTGAGCAGGAAAGTGCGGAGGCGGCCCAGGTTTAACTCTCTAGTTTCTGCAAACAGCAGGTACAGTATTAACAAATGAATGAATTCAGAAGCGTCTACAAATTTGCCAAAGAAAAAAAATGTAAAAACAAAAAAAACTTAAAATGGAACCAGAGTTGCACATTTGTGTGTGTTTGCAGTTCACAGACCTTTTCGCTACTGTCACTGTCAACACTAGCCATAAATTCATCCACTGGGGTCACCTGGGAGTTTATGGGTGATGAAGGTGCCTGGACAGAATATCAGAAACCAGTGAGTGATATCTGTCCAAATTAATTCACATTACACAAAAGACACCGTTTTTTATAAGCTGGTGTCATGGCGGTGAGAAAATCAGCAAACTGACAAAAGATTCTTCGCTCAGTTCAAAGACTTTATGTTCTCTCTTAAGAAGGAGAGAGTTATTCATCCTGGATTCAGAAGTTCTCTCTAAAGAAACTGGACCTTCGCAGAGGTCTTATACTCTAAAGAAGACCATTCACCTTATCAAAACAGGGCAGAAACCATGTCGCCTCCCCCTGAAGAGGTTCCAGCCGGAACTTACGTTATGGCTTTTCACAGTGAGGCTCCATGACAACGACTCTGAACAAAACACCTTATCTGAAACTCTTTAGCTCAAAACATAGGGTTTGCATAAATAATAACCTTGATTTAATCATGTCACTGTGCCTTGGCGCCTCAGGCCTGGCTTCACAACCTTAATCATTAATCAGCAGAATCACATTAATATGGTATTTAGAGAAAGAATCATTCAAATATAAGAATCACAAACTGAATATGCCTTAATTTGCCTTAGAATATAAGTGAATATATTGATTACCTTTAAGTATATGTTTAAGTTCCCTTACACTGGTCTCTTATTAATCACTGAAACTGCAAGATTAATCTTAATCTTTACTAGCTGCAAATAACAATAACAAAATATTCCGCAACTACAATAATTTTTACTATTATTTTACAATTACTATTTTTTTTTTACATTTTCAGATTAAAGTGCTTGCACAGTAAGGATGAAAAATAACAACCAATAAATATAGATGAAACAACAAAAGAGAAACAAACACAAATGCATGGTCATACAAAAAAGCTCAAGCTCAAAAGTAGTTAAACAAAATAATAAATGAAAAGCAAAAAAATAAAGAAATGTATTAATACAAAGAAGATTAATGTGAATTATTATAAAAATATAAATCATAACTACCTAGAAACCAACATACGTTATGGAGTTTGGGGTTTGAAAACAGAAGTGTGGGCAGGTTTAAACAGTGGACAGAAAATTATGCATTTTCAGTAATAGCTGTACATGAAAAGCTGTAAACATGTAAATGTTGTTTACTAGTTTGTACATGTGTTTCTGCAGGGTTGTTCTCTGGACAGTGTGGACATAGAGAACCAATATCAGCTCAATCCACAAGGCCAGCTGAGTTTTACAGCCAGCCGATACACTTACACTCTTTATTTTAGTGGTGAGTTCTACACACTCTCACCAACTGATCTTACTCAACACACTGAGGAGAGTAACTCACTTTTGGCAGTGGTGTAGAACATCTTATTAACATGCAAATGATAAACACATTAAATTCAGTGGAGCACTTCTTTCTGCTCAGTTCATTCGTTGTTTCATCCACAGGAATGTTTCAGACGAATAATACTTTTGGAACAAAACGGTTCATCAGGAGGATAAGTGGTGGAAATCAGCCCAATTACAGGTGTGAAGACACAAGTGCTGCAACTCTAATCAAGGTGTAAATGAGTGTAAAACTTACAGAGGATCATTCATTACCTAGAAATGGTTCATTACTCTTCCCTATTGTCTCCCCAGTGCTCCGCCTCAAGCTTGCTGGCAGTTCAAAGACATGGACGGCAGCTGGAAAGACTTTGTTAAAGTAAGAGAATCGTCTTTTCTTGGCTCCTTCTGCAAGCATGCAAAAAATATACTGAGTAATTGAGTAAGATGTCTAGTGCATTAAAGCTGTAGAGCGTTCATCTGAATCAACCAGTCAACTATCCACTGTACAATTCTCAAGTTCCAACTTTTACACTTTTCAAATGTACACTTTTATAGTATTAAAGGTTTGAGAAGTATATAAAATATTAATATCTGAAAAAAATGTTATGAAGTTATGAATTGTGTGAATCATTACCCCTCTAATATGAACCATAAACAGTGTAACACTGTTTATAATGGCCTCCAACTGGCACTTCTCAGCCAAAACAGAATAAAGGTAAAGTAAAAGGTGAAGTAAATCCCACACCATGGAAATGTTCTTGCATTAAATTGGTAAGTAAGCATTCCAGTGCGTGAAGGTTCCTTATATCTGTTTAAAGTTCTTTAGTGAAAGTGAAAGTGACCATTCTGCCATACGTGAATAGGTGAACACACCACAGCACACAGTGTGAACAGCATGAACTACTTCCTCTGTATTTAACCCATTCACCAAGTGAAGCAGCAGGCAGCCAGGTGCACAGCGCCCGGGGAGCAGTGTGTGGAGACGGTACCTTCCTCAAGGGAACCTCAGAGGTGCCACTAGCAGTCTTGGGAAAGCAGTCTTTACACTCTCACATCTAATTTCCTGTAATTGTTCTTAAGGGCTTTAGGGAACAACAGTGGTTCTTCTATGGAATTACTCAAATTACCATTGGTAGCACCATTTAAGACTGATTAACAATGTTCTTTAAACTTAGAAATTAGTGTAAATGAGTGTGAAAAACCTAAAGAACTTCTCTTAATGCATGTGTGGAGAACCTTCTGCAAAGATTTTGTTTTTCATGTCCTTCAGGGAACAAAAAGTGGTTCTTCTAAGGGATCACTCAAAGAACACTTTCTGGCATCATTTTTTAGGAGGGTGTCAAAAACAGCACGGCAAGCAGCCAATGAAACACTTCCAATGTGACACTGAAGTAGCCACCGCAGGTACTGGACAGTAAACATGTGTCTGTTGTTTGTGTGTAGGGTAGTAGACGGGGCAACTGCACCGTCTCCAGTCAGGACATCGAGATGCAGTACCAGCAGAACAGCACCGGAACGATGAGCTTTAGTGCAGGAAAGTTCAACTACCTACTCGACTTCTCAGGTACATACACTCTCTACACCTCTACGGCTAGTGTTGTTCTACTTAGGATCCTAGCTGGATAATACACCATTTCACACCATAAACTGCCTTTTTATAATGATGAACGGACGTTCAGAACTAGGCCTACTTGGAATTTAACCTTGTTACCTCAACTTACATGGAAAACTTAAGGTTTTTAGTTAAGAACATTTTTCCCCTAAAAAAGACATGGTTACAACAGTGAAGATGCGCAGTGAAGATACTTTTGAATAGTGTTTAAGTGTATTTTCTTTGTAGCTATGATCCAGACAAACTTGTCCACCAGCACCAGGAGGCCAGTCCGTCGCCTATAGCTGGGAAGCACATCTGAACTCTTTGAGGAACAACTACCTCTGGCATCAGCTCATCTGGGTCTTCTGAACATCTGGGTTCTTCAACTGCCTCTTCTCCATCACTGCATTTTGTTGTGTTGTTTTTCTACCTCCTGCTAACTTGGACTGCTTGCCTTCAGCCTGTACAAGTGCTGCCAGACATTTAGAGTCCTGTTGATTGGGACGCCGCAATTAGGCAAGATCACTGCCATTTTGCCTGTTTTCGAGGATACTGACATGGGCAGGATTTCCTAAAATACTGAAAAGAAATTAGTGTCCCTCAAATTTTCTCTTCCATTTTTTTGTTGACCTGCTGTTTTGATGGACATTTGGTTTCTTGTCTTTAGGCCTTCCATCTTGTGCCAAACTTTCACAAGGTGATCTGTGATATTCTATCGCCATTTTCTGATGCACTTTACTCTAAATAGGAAATACGAAGAATAAATGTTTACCTCTTTTCTGTATGTGTTCTAAGTCCCAGCTTCTCGGATGTCATAACTTCACACACAAGGGTGCTTCCCTAATAATAATAATAAAAGATACCCTTCCAGGAAGGTGGGCTTCTATTAAACATTGTACTGCCTATAAAGTAACACGGCGCTCTGTAATCAACAGCAGAGGACATGTAGTACACAGGTACACAGCTATGTTGTTTAACCTAACCTGCTCAAGTCATGAGATTCCAATGAAGGTTAAACGTACACAAGTCACAGGATTCCAATCAGGGTTGACTGTGCTCAGGTTACAAGGTCTCTCGCACTGTCCTGAAACTTGAGTGTTTTCCGAGTATTGTTAGTCATTTTGCATAAAAGCGTCTGGCAAATTAATGTAATGTAATGTAATGTAATGTAAAATTTCAGGGTTAAAAGTTTCCAAGCCATGGATTTCTAACTGAGGTTAAATGTGCACAAGGCATGCGATTCCATCTGAGGTTTAAAACATTTTGTCAAGGACGGTGGAGGTCCATTACGAGTGGATATTGCCAGGTTTGCCTGTCCTGACGGTGCGTCCCTGTAAATGGCTTTACTTTAATCTCACAATGGCATTAATTTTGTAAAAAAGGAAAACAAAGTTTAAAGGTTGTTTACATTTTTTCCAAGCTGAAATGTGATACAAACTGCGGCTCAGAAACGGAGGACAAATCAAGTCATAAGAGGGCGAACCATCACGCTCTATTGAACGTGTCTGGAAACGGCATACTGCATCAGGATTTTTTACTCTTACTTAAACCGTGTGACCGAAAACAAACCCCCTTCCCCTAGCAGCCCAGTAGGCCTGAGGTTGAGAACCACTGCTGTGGAAAAAAATTCTGGAGTTCTATTTCCTCTCAGGCATTTGAATTTTGTTCCATTTATTCAGTCTGTTTTGGCCATAGGCAAAAAGCAGTTCCTATTACAAAGGGAAAACATTATTAAAATTTAATTTACGTGTCAACTAATCAATTCAGGGTCTTCCATAACCGACAAGTTATCCACCGTAGAAAAGAGTCACGCCTCTCATACACCAAACATTAGTGATGGCTGTGGAGAACTGCTACACTAAAACATAGCAAATTCTTTCACAATTTTCCATTATATGAAGACTTTATTCAGACCTTCAAACTATGCATCAGCGTTGTTCTTTTTGTCCAAAACTATACACTGCAATTAGAAATGTACACAATAAGTTTGTCCAACTAAGCGACCAAAAGGCATTAAAGAGAATGTCAACATGTGTATTTTGATAATTTACAGATTTTCATGAAAACTCTCAACTTCAGACAATACAATCTTGTAACACAATACAAAGTTCACAAAGATGCCACGCTGTACACATATTACATTGGTAGAATATAAAGATCGTGATAAAAGAATAGGCTTTCCTTTTCTTTTTCATTCATTCAGATGTCAAATTAGTCATCCGTTGGCAATCAGAACCGAGCAATTTGACAGAGGGTCAAGTCCAGTATTCCATAAAATTTCCAAATTGGATACACCAATTTATTTCCAAATCACTGCTTCAATGACAATCCAGGGTGTAATTTATTTGCTGAAACCACACCTCATATACTGTCCATATATGAAAGATGTATGTGCTAAAACACTCATTAACAGCTAGCCTTTAACAAAACCCTTTCAAAGATCTATTATTGCACACCTCTCTTCATAAGGCTTTTCCCTCCATTCTCTCACACACATAACTCAGAGGTCCCCTTTAAGAAAATGATCTGAAGATAATATATTAAAAATCCTAGCTGATATCAAATAAATCTCCATACACTATACACTTCATTCGGTAGGATATGTAAATACTATACACAAATCTAAAAGAGTGGCTCACCATGTCACAGCTATCTATTTGGTCATGATGCGGAATTAAAGGTTAAGTTGGCCTACGTGTGACCTTTAATGTATTTTAACCCAACACTCTCACTGTTCCAGTGACTAGTGCAGGTATGATCAGTAACGTGGTGAAAGAACAAAGACTTACAAAGACACCAGCTGGACAAACATTGGTACAAAACAAGACATACACAGCTTGTCCTAATGAAGCTTTTAAAGGCCAATAAAGAACTGCCACATTGCTAACTGTTAACTGTAATCATTTAAGGATTTCTTTTCATCATTATATCCACATTATTGGCATTTAAGTGCTTCTGTGCACATTCATTTTCATCAAACAGCAGATCCGATGAAAAATCTGTCTCCTTCATCAAACTGCAGCTGATGCTTCAGTGTGTAACTCAACTGTTATATCCCCACACAAGAAAACAATGGCAGAAACCCAACAGACGCATTAAAAACATTCTCTCACATTCTCTCTCACACACACACACACACACACACACACACACACACACACACACACACACACACACACACACACAC